>KK115628.1:101283-135178 GCA_000611955.2 Stegodyphus mimosarum | reverse complement strand
TAACAATATTCTCTAAAACTTTAACGAATTTTTCATTAACAAACTCAAAGATTTCAAAGCCAGCAATACCAACGTTGTACAGAAAAACATTTTTATCTCCAGCGCGTGAGAGCGTGTACCGAAATTTCTAAAGATATGCTCAATTTAAAATTATTTTGCGATATTGCTGTTGAACTGAATTTTATGGTTTAAGTGCGAAGAACATGGTATTTAACAAATAAAGGTAACACACAAAATGTTAAATAAACGTCCTTTTGGACGTAATTTAAAATCTGAAACATTTCAGATTTTTTGCTATTTTTTTTTTATTTGTTTATTTTTTTTATTTGCTTGCTGCTGCTAAAGAGCTTTCTTTTCCCGCAGAGAATAAAAAAGATCCGTACAAAGCACTTGTCACTGTATGCTGGAATCTTGATATCCCATGATATCCGTGGATTCTTCCGCGGTTTTTGTGTGTATGCGTCTGTGGATGTTTGTATCACTAATACAGAGGGTATTTACACATCTTTAGAAGGATTTTGATAAAGAATTTAAAAAAAGCAAAGATTTGAAATGAACGTTTCTGGCAACAATATTATTATCTAAAATGATAAATACCATCTTCCTCTTTAAAATTCATTCTTCTGTCAAAATATAGCACGTAAACGTGTTATGGATTGAAGGATATGGATTTGCGCTTTCCGAAGAAAAATATTTCTATTTTATAATTCAAGAAATAAAGTTTATATCCGAAAAGCAAGAAGTGCATGAGACAATTAAAGAAATGTACGCTAGACTTAAAAATTCAGTTCTCTCTGCTTGTTTGGCCTCCCTTTAATTGCAGCAGAGAATTGCGTGTCCCAAGTTATGTTCCTGCTGGAATTTGATAAAAATACATTGCGGAATGTCTATCATTTTGTATTACACTATACCCCAATCTCAAAAGCCGTGATAATTTTGTGAAATGCATGGTATTAAAATTTCTAAGTACGAAGTAAGCAACATGTAAATGGGAAAACCGTCAGTTAGTATTCCTACATGAAAAAAAATTTTAAATGAGCATATCTTTAGACTTTCCGATACACACTCTCGCGTGCTGGAGATAATTTTGTTCCCCCATACAGTATTGGCATTGATTGCTTTGAAATCGTTGAGTTTGTTAATCAAAAATTCGTTAAAGTTTTACAAAATATGAAACCGATAATAAAACAAATTCCAAAATTTAAATTTGGGCTTCCAGATGCCCATATTCAGTAGAAGATTACATTATTCAAAATTTGATGGCTCTAGGTACCGTTGTTTTATCACATTGCGAGAAATATTATGCATTTATGTAGATTCTTCATTATTGAATTTCTTTAAATATAACACTAGGGCTCTAATATTTGGTGGCAACAATTTGAAAAGTGAACCAGCATTTATAGTGAACCAACGCAAAATGCCAAAACAAAAACAATAGCCCTTCTGGACTAACGCCCTCTGGGCTAATAATTTATTCCGATTTTAAAACTCGGTTTACCTAGTTTTGCTCTGTAAAAATATTATTATTCAACAAATGAAACTAGAACTTCGAATTCAATTTCTCAATTAATCTTTAATCTATTTCTAACGTTATGCACAAAAAGTGCTCATTACTCTTAAACTAGCAAAATTAATTCCAGATATATTAACAATAAATCAAATTATACATTTCTCAGCTGAAATTTTTCAGAAAACTTTTCTTTTGCGGAAAACTTCCCATTTAACTATGAAATCACTAACGGTGTTCTACAAAGGAATGAAAGTTTATTTTTATTTTTTAAAAAGAGTAAAACGTTGTTTGGGCCATAAATGAAAGCAAGTAGTTTAGGCTTAGAAGAATCCAGTGTTCGAAAATTAGTAGATAATATATGTATATATACGTCTAAACCGATTATCGATCGCTTCCAGAGCGCGTTTCCATCAGACGATTCATTATGTTTTAAGAAAGAACAAGAAATAGCTCAAAATGTTTTAAAAAAAGAATAAAAAAATTAAATGTTTACTAAATGAAATAAAAATTACCTAAATAGGAAAGCTAAATACAGCGAACTTCTTCTATGGCGACCATTTACGGTTCTCAGTGATATACTCTTCTAAATGATAAAGCTGATCGTCTTAAAAAGATGAGATTTAGTACCAAAATTTCACAGGTATATTGGTTACTTTTGGTAGAAGTGGTCTTCTGAGGAAGGTGGTTATATGTTATAAAATTCCAAAAAATAACTACAAAATTTTCGAATATACACTGCTAGACATTGAAAATGCAACACCAAGAATGAATGGTCAGAAAGTGATGAAATTTGGAAAAAAGACAGAGACAGCAAGCAGCAATAAGTGATCTTTATTTCAAAATTATAGTCAGAATACAGAGAGAGAACGGCGTCGGCTCAGTAGGATGTAGGACCACTGCGGACAGCGATGCACGAAGAAACGCGTCTAGGCATAGAGGCAATAAGAGTGCGGATGGTGTCCTGAGGGATGGCTCTCTATTCCCTTTCCACCATTTGCCACAGTTCGTCTTCTGAACAAGGCAGGGGCAGAGTCTGCAAGCGGCGTCCAATCACATCCCACACATGTTCGATTGGTGACAGGTGAGGAGAGTACGGTGGCCAGGGAAGCATTTGTATACCTTGCAGAGCATATTGGCAGATGCGAGCACTGTGTGGTCAGGGGTTACCCTGCTGAAAAATTGCATTAGGCAGCTCCTGAAGATAGGGGATTGCCACCGGCCGCAGTACATTATCCAAGTATCGTTGGGCCGTCATAGTGCCCTGAATGCGAACTAGAGGTGACTTGGAATCGTAGGCAATAGTGCCCCAAGCCATTATGCCACGTTGTCGCACGGTGGAGCGATCCACAGTTACTGCCGGATTAGATCTGTCTCCACGTCTACGTCACATACTTATGCGGCGACTGTCTCTGGATAAATAGAAGCGTGACTCATCTGAGAACACGGCATTTGCCATTCTGTCATCCACATCGCTCCAGTCCGGCACCATTCTAAACGTTGGTGTCTATGCTGTGGGGTCAATGGCAGTCTTCTTAACGGACGCCGTGAGTGCAGGCCACGTTCAACCAATCGACGGGAAATGGTTCTCGTCGACACCGGAACATCCAGGGTATCTTGCACATGCTGCAGAGTCGCGGTACAAGTGACTTGCGGGACAGCCGTAGCTTGTCGGCGGATGCATCGATCCACGCGTGCTGACTTCACTCTGGCTGCACCTGCACCCCTCCTCCCACATTCCCTTGTTCCAACCATATTCGCCATAGCCGATTCACCGTGCTCGCATCCATGTGGGTATCAGCTGCGATTTGACATAAGAACCAACCCGCACTTCTCAGTCCGATCACCATACCCCTCGTAAAATCGTCTATCTGCTGGAAGTGCTCGTTGACGGCGGCCTGGCATTCTCTCCTATTACACGTATTCTCCGGGACAAAAACCAACTTTCTTCGATAATTCGTCTGGCAGAAATAACGACACAAATATTGCCCATTCTGCACGTTCCTTCCCTTATATCTTCCTTCACGTGAGTCGGAGAGCTGCGCATTTCACATCATTCGCACAACTTAGTGACGTGCCTTTATTTCAAAATTTGCATGAATTTCTGAGTACTCCTTCTTGGTGTTGCATTTTCAATGTCGAGCAGTGTACATCTGAAAACATTTAATGATATTTTGAATTGCTTAAAAGAAATGTCGAAATATAAAGTTAAATATAGAGAATTCCGTTTACGACTCCATCTATTTTTAGTCTTCGTTTAGTATAATGGATCCTTTCTCTTTCTAAAAGATATTTAGTATGATGAAGGAAAAGTTATCAATTTCAACATCATTCGGAAACATCCATATAAAAATTCAAAAGTAGTCTAAAAGTTTATCTTATTGGAAAACCTTATCATTTTTTAAAGGGAATCTTTAAACTAAGCATTGGTGTACAACTATTCAAGAGATGATTTCATGCCAAAAAGAATAGCTAGTCGTTAGTTCAAAATTCGTGGTTTATGTAGTATTATTACAAGATATATTTATGCAGTAACACAGTCTTTTAAACACCCTGTGTAGGAAACAACAGCAAACTATAAAAACGTAACTACGAATTATTCACAGTAACATAAATGATAACGAACTACCGTGTTATTGTGAATGAAATTGCCCTTGAATGACATTAAGCTCTTACTGGTTGTGGAAGAAGAGCAACTGCCGAGGTTCAATCCAACTGCAAATTCAGTGGTCTCAAACTGGCAATACGCGAATTATACCAATTATGGGTTTGTTACGAATGCGGTATTGCAAAGATTTATAATTATCCGAACCCCGAGTTTACATTATTCTTATTACCATTAAAAACGAACTTGAACAGCTCAGCAGAACTTTTTTTTAACCAATGGCGGGCCGTCAGCCGACTTCCGCTTGCCACTACTCACGCCATAAGTGGTGGTCACTTTATTATAGAGGCACCTAATAAGTGGGCCACCTCTGCCTCTTATGAAGGGACGAACAGTTATAACCGTGTTTTCTCAAAGATTGGAACCCGAGCCCTTTGGTATCGCAATCGACTCCCCTAACCACTTACAATCTAGAAGTCTCAGAAAATCTATAAACGAAGCTAATTAATTTATACTGTGATGTAAAGTTTATTTAGAGATTTGAACATACATATTTTACTAAATTTTATTCGTAAATGTCAAAAAGTAAATAAGCTCAGTTACGAATTTTTTGCACTTAGAATAATTGTCTTGTTTCGGAACACATTTACAAGTAAACAGCTTTTTTTCACTGTTGAAAGTAAGAAAAGAATCCGATGGACCACCTAGATTTTGCCATGAAGATAATTTCTAGTAATTTTTCTCGAATGCAAACAAAATTCATTCACATACAAGATTGCATTTCCAATCCATCTTTGCCTTCAGCCTTTAAAGAAATTATGTTTTAGTTCTGGTTCCATCAACAGATGGCGCCAGTAGCTTGTGTCCTGTCCAGGCTTTTTGATCTTATCTTATCTAATCATTATATCTTATCTCGTTCATTTGCGATTTTGCAGCTGAGGCTGGTGGTTCGGTAAAAAACATCGAAACTAGTCCTTTGAAAGTTTGAAAATATAACTCTGATTTTTGTTGTTTGACTTCTAAATTAATATTTGTTCGGCGTGTTATTTTATTTTAATTATGCTCATATATTAAATGTTGTAATTTTTGGTGAGAAATTTATGGACAAACTTAGAAATTTATCTTGGTGCATTTTTTTTCAGTTTGTATCAAGACTAACTCACTTGGCAAAATTCCTAATGTAAAGTAACCTACTTATTTTCCTTCTTTTATTGATGCAGGAGAGGAAATAAGGTCCATCGCTCATACTTTTAAATAATTTTAACAATGTGCATAAACTCCGTTTTCGTTATTATCGCTTATAATAAACTAGAAAACCCGGCGGTCATACGAAATGACCGCTGTTCTAGATCTTATAAATTGTAATTAAAATGACTTGTGCAAAGGTGTCTGCTAATTCAAACTGAATTACCTAGGGCAGGCGGCGAGGACGCCCCTTTGCTTACTGCTTACGGGGTTTCTCCCTTCTTCTTGCTTAATTGCTTAAAGTAGAGTGAAATGAAGGAAACCACTGGCGGTACATTTCTTTCTTTGCTCAGTGGTTTCTTTTTGTCCAGAAAGCCGTTTTTGTGCAGCTTTAGCTCCTGTTCTCTCCTTTTTAGTGCTGTATTTTCTAGGAGGCATTCTTAAAAGAAATTACGTTAAGACGTAGTTTTTATGTAAAACCAATTTGATTGCCAATGCAAACGAATGTTCACCTTCCCCCTGACACGCTCAATTTGCGTTTAGCCTGTTTCAAAAACAGATGATGGCTATTGCAAACAAATGTTCACCTTTCCCCTGACACGCTCAATTTGCGTTCAGTTGTAAACCATTTCAAAAACAGATAATTGCTAATGCAAACAAACGTTCACGTTCCCCCTGACACGCTCAATTTGCGTTCAGCTGAAAATTCAGTTTAAATACAATGTTGGAATAAAATCGGGCAAAATTTTAAACTCCTTAAACGAAAGGATATTTGGCATTGGAGTTTGAGTAAACCTACCTGATGAGATGTACTACGCATAAATCATTAGTTGGTTTCGTCTCCTTTCTCAACGTTTGCAAGTTTCTAGGTAATTCATATGTAAATATACACAGTCCAGTCACATTAATGTGACCATCTGTCAAAAGCCAGAATAACCACCTTTCGCAGAGCGGACTACTGCGAGACGTGCAGGAAGAGAGTCACATAGGTCCCTGAAGGTGTTCTCTGGGATGTTGAGCCATGCCGACTCTAATGCCGTGGCCAGCTGCGCTAGATTACGCGGTTGAGGATCCATGGCGCGAACAACTCGATCGAGATGGTCCCACAGATGCTCGATTGGGTTTAAGTCAGGTGAGTTTGCTGGCCAGGGGAGGACGGTAAACTCATCCTGGTGCTCTTCGAACCACGCACGTACACTGGCAGCTGTATGGCACCTCGCATTGTCCTGCTGGAAGATGCCATCATCCTGAGGAAAAACAATGCGCATGTAGGGGTGAACATGGTCCGCAAGGACAGATGCGTACTTGTATTGATCCATTGTGCCTTCCACAATGATCAGTGAACCTAGAGAATGCCAGGAAAACATTCCCCAGACCATAATGCTCCCGCCTCCAGCTTGGACCGTTCCGGCAATGGTTGCAGGGTGGTTCCTTTCAGAGGTTTCACGCCTTATACGCCAACGTCCATCTGTCCGATGGAGCATAAAACGCGATTCATCCGAAAACGCAACCTGTCGCCACTCAGTGGACGTCCAGCTGCTGTACTGGCGTGCAAATTCTAGCCTTCGCCGTCGATGAACAGCAGTCAGCATAGGTGCACGAACCAGGCGTCTGCTTCGGAGGCCCAGACGCAGCAATGTTCGCTGAATAGTACTTTGGGAGACACTTTTGGTAGCCCCTTGGTTCATTTTGGTGGTCAGTTGCTCAACGGTAGCCCGTCTATCTGCCCGAACGCATCTCCGCAACCGTCGTTCGCCTCTGTCATCTATGGCCCGTGGTGCACCACATTTGCCACGTCGCTGATTTTGGACAGTCCCATTTTGCCATGCACGGTACACTTTTACCACGGCGGCACGCGAACAGTTCACAAACTCAGCCGTTTCGGAAATGCTTCCACCCTTGGCCCGAAAGCCAATGATCATGCCCTTTTGGAAGTCGGATAAATCGCTTCGTTTCTGCATTACGCCAACGATTGAAATGTTTTCCGAAGCCCTCACACACCCTTTATATTCGCTCAACTGCACTGTGCTGCCACCTGCCTTCTGTGATTGGTTATTTAACTCTGACATGGAAAGTACGTGGTGGTCACATTAATGTGACTGGACTGTGTAGTTAAAAGTTTAAAAAGCAACAATTGTATGAATTAAAAATATTTAAATACCACGATAATTTAATTAAAACAATGATAACTATTGTGATAAAATTTATTTTACTATTTGAATGCCGTGGCAACTTCACCTCGTTGACTATTACAGTTACGCAAGCAACCAATAAACTATCGGCGACAAACAGACACTTAAGCCGCATATAATAAAGATATGCAAAATTTCAAAATGCCCCAAAATGTCAATTCACGTATATCTTAGGAAATTTCGAATAAAAATCCCTAATTTTTGCAGGTATGCTTAGAAATACATCTACTTTAAGATGATGGTAAAAATTGTATAAATTTTAATTCAAAATTTCTTTCTAAAAATTTATAAAAATTAATTAAAAATACAAATTTTAAAAATAAATCAAATTAAATGGGTGAATTGTTATTCGGAATGAACCTAAATTTAGAAATGTGAAAGGAATAATCAAATAAGTTTAATAAAAAAAAGAGATATTAATAAATATCTACCAAATTCAGTTAACATTAGAGGAGCTAAAATTTTGAGAGCTAATGTTTTAAAAACTACTCTTGCGATTTTTACAAAACTTGGCATAATTTGAGTAGTAGAATCGAAATATGGAAAAAAAATCCACATGTCATTTCAGACAAAGTCTGATTTTGTGTCAAAATACCTATATTAGAACAATGCTATACATAAATCTAATACATAGTCTAAGTCTTCTTTTCGAAACATAAAAAGTGCAAGATAAATTTCTTCAATCGGCGCAGTAGAACAGAAGATATAGATCTGTATTTTTTTTAGTCCGAAGGTGTGTTAGCTTAAAAGGGTTATTAATTTGTCTTGGCATTTTGCGTTGAGGTGTCGGTCCACTTTTCAAATCGTTGCCACCAAATAGTAGAGCCCTGCATTATAGTTAAAGAAATTAAATAAGGAAGAATCTGCATAAATGTTTTTATGTTTCTGACATAATGATAAAACAACGGTACCTAGAGCCATCAAATTTTCAATAATGTACGTTTCCATCCGAAAATGGGCATCTGGAAGCCCAAATTTGGAATTTGTTTTATTAGCTGTTTTATATTTTGTAAAACTTTAACAAATTTTTTATTAACAAACTCAACGATTTCAAGGCGAGCAATGGAAACACTGTACGAAAAAAAAGAAAAAAACTTTTTATCTCCAGCGCGAGACTGTGTATAAGATACGTCCATTTTAAAATTATTTTGCGATATTGGCTGTTGAACGGAATTTTTTTATTTAACTGCGAAGAACATGATGTTTAATAAATAAAGGTGACACACAAAACGTTAAAAAAACGCTCCTTTGCGCGTAATGTTAAATCTGAAAACTTTCTTTTTCTTTTTTTTTTTTTCAGTGTGCTTGTGCAATTAGCTTTACCATGAACTTAAGTTTTACACAAAACTAATTAACCTCTAAATCTTTTCAAATACTTTTCCCGACTTTTACTTTGGGGGCCGTTTGTTAGTATTTGCATGGGACTGTTTCTACTGATTAACTATTTCAAGTCTAATGCTTACTTAAAAGTTATGACGTGGATTATCACTGATAGCCTAACTAAATAGTGAAAACACACAAACAGCTGATTTAATGAAAAGTGAGGTAGAAAACAGCTGTATTCTACCTCGCCGCTTGCGAAGGATAAATTAAAATGTTTCCCAAAAAAATTATCAGTCACCTGGACTTGGCAGTGAAATAAATTGGCCTTTTACAGTCTGCATATTTGCAAATCTAAATAACATTCTTAAAGGTTAAGGTCTAATAGTCGGCAATTAAACGTCAGCTGAAATCTTGAGGAATCAGAAACTCAAACTAAAGGCTTAAGATTATAATTCCATCTCGAGCGGAGGCTTTTCATTAACAAGCAGACGTGGTGGGCATACCGCCAAAATTATTCTAAGCACTCATACGATTATGAATTCTTTCCGTAACTTTTGTCCGTAATACTAAATTACTTTTTTTTTCCCGTAATACTAAACTACTTGTCACTCAAATTTCCCTAAATCTCTGGAATACGGAAGTCTTTCAAGAAATTAGCATGCACAAAAAATATAAATTAAACTTACATTTTATGCCGAAACTTAATTGTAATTCCACAAGCCAATCGTGCAAACTTCTCCTTCCCGAGATGTGGGAATTGCACATCCTGCCCACTCGCTTGGTCTGTGTCTGATGAGATTCATATCAAGGAGAATGTTGACGAAATTCTACAACTCATCGCGATACCATTCCTTTCGGGCCATTCCAAGCTTACATTTCGTTAAATTTTTTCAACAAGATAATGTCCAATTGCTCCCTGCAGTATTTCTATTGACTATGTTTGTACTTGACAAACACTTCCATAGCCAACTGGATGCGCAGATAGCTCATAGAGCCCATTCAGGGGCTAATGTGAACTCGCCTCTAACTGTTCCAGAATATCAGCAGATTAATGCGACAGTCTGGCAAAAGAATTCTCGGATCACCATTGTCAACTTTACCGATCTGTGCCAGGCTAAGTTAGTAATCCTTGTGGACTCTGCAATATCCAAAAAAATAAGCAGAAACATACGGTGTAACAATCTGAATCCAGAACATAAGCAGACTAAAATTTTATAGACCTATTCGCTTTGTGCAATTCTGCGATAAATCATCCAGCTTTTCTGAAACTGCATTGATTCCTTTTCTGTACATCTACCAATTTTTGCTTCAACAGGATGTTTTCGCTTTGATAAATCTATTTGAAAGTTTTAGAGTGTACTTTGAAAAAGTCATTATAATAGGCCAAAAGTGAAAAAGAAACGCTGGCAGAAATTGTTATCAAATTTATTTCTGTAGATGGATTTATTGTAAGTGCTAATATAAAAAAATATATATCTCTGCATAAACTGGTGTTGTTGGTTATAACCGCCTTGTCTACTTTTACACAAAAATCTCATCTGGACATCATATGACTTCCTTGTAAGACCTATAAACAACTTTATCCTAAGTTTGTAACAGTTATTTTATAAGTTAAAGCTCCTTTCCTATATCTCCTAATTTCAACTTACAGTTCCTTACCAGAATGAGTTTTTAGAATCACGTTAAACGCAAATGAATAGTAGATAGTATTTAAGTCGAAGTTCCACTGACTTCGGGAGAGAGAATCACAGTTTCTGACTAGCGCGCTTTTGCCTTTTGGCCACATCTTTCTAAGCTGTTACTACGCTCCGCCCTATTACGGGCCCGTGATAGGTTCGCTAGCTGAATCGATGGTTAGGGGCTAACTAGTTAGATCTGTGTTAGCTTCGGCTAAATCTCTATAGTTAATCATTAGTCAAGTTTTCATTTCTTACACTTTTGAGTTTAAGTGGAAGTTTTGTTGTATGCCCTGAGAAAGGGGCCGACTGTATATCTTTATTTTGAGCAATAAAGGGTAATTAGCCCTTCTTAAGTGTTATGTTTCTGGACTTGAGCGATTATTCGCTTAGCATTCACTAGGTTCCTCCATACTTAGTTCTTAGATAAAAGGGAAGAACACCACAGACCTGGGAAATGAAATATATGAGAGAATTACTAAAGGACTGTAAGAACCATGATCCCCTACCTATTTCCATTTTTATGAACTTGCAAATTTTATAATATACATTTGGAACAGAAAAAGTAAAAAAGATAAGTTTTTCTTTGTATCATTTGTTTCTATTTGTACTCGGACAACAAAAATGAGTAGAGAAAAGAGACCAATTCAATGAGAGCCTTAAAAACCATCATGCTAATTGACGATAGAGGTCTCAGTGAGTTGATCGGAATGAAACTCGTTTTTTGTTTTTCAGTTAATTGACTTTGTTTAAAGCTTCAAAACACTTTTCCCTTGACAAGTTCCTTTGGAACTTTAAATAAAAAAGATTAACTTTAGTTTTCACTGTTTTTGTATTTTCAAGTTTTTTACTTTTTCTGTTCCAAATGTATATTATAAAATTTGCAAAGTCAGAAAAAAGGAAATAGGTAGGGGATCATGGTTCTTACAGTCCTTAAGTAATTCTGTCATATACTTCATTTCCCATATTACATAGCATAAATTTTACAGCAATACGCGCAGATTTTTCTACTAGTTTTTCTCTCAACAACAAATAGAAAATTTGTCAACTTTCTCAACAATATATATATACATATTTATACGTATTGTTGAGCGCACGGGTTCGTTATAGATTAAATGCACACACGATAGCTTGATGAAATTTATTTTACTACAAGAAATACTTTACAATTCTGGAACTTTTCACAAAAATACTTGTACTTCAAGCTACTAAAAACATTAAATGTTTAATGTAAACATTTAATGTAATTAACATTTTAGTACAAAGCGTATCTAAAAGGCAAAGCTTTTACGGAGATCTATCAATTCTCTCAACTCACACTGAACTGAACAACTATTACTGAGAAATTAATGCTTTCTTCAGTCTTATACAGTTTTCCACTGGCCGCCGAGAAATCTCCAGTACCTTCCACTTCTAGAAATAATCAGACAGACAGATAGACAAAGAAGACAGATGTCTTGTTTTGCACCCGCTAAGTCTTTCTGCACCGATGGGCGAAAAGTCAAGCTTAGGTGTGAAGGAAAAGTACATAGAAAGGGGGCAATTTCGTATTTCAGAGGAGAGTAAAAATGAATCTCGTACAATTTGCGCGAGTTCAAAAGGCCAGAAAGAAAAGCCGGGACAAAATAAAATAAAAATAAATGGCCCAAATGTAATAGAGAAGAAAAAAAAATGGCCTATAGAAAGAAAAGGAAAAGAAACAGAAAATTTTCCTAAAATACGATTTTTAATTAAAAATTTTATTGGTTACACGTAATATTTATTTATTAATCTAACCCTCAGAAATTATTAAAGCATTAGTTTAACAAATTCAGGCACACTGTATTTATATTAGCTATGGCCAAAATCCCGATTTTTCCTCTCAAGAAATTCCTGAGCAAGAAACAGGTCCTTCGAAGGGTAACTGTTGATTGACTACTCATAAGGAACGTAGCGTCTGTACGGAATAGTTACGAAAAAAAGAACCACATGATTTAAAGCAATTAACTAACTATTGTATAATGCTAGAAACTAATGAAAATAATGACTATTTAAAGAAATTTAATAATGACTATTTTTTATTTTTTGACTAATTTAAAGGCACTTTCATGCTATAGATTAGATTAATATAGAGAAAGGAAGGATACTTACCTGAATGTTTTATCCGTTCTTTTACTTCTGTCTTGTAGAAAATCAGCAGTGGCCAATAAACAGTTTCCTTCTTTCGTTTGATCGAAGAGAATCTTCAGTTGATGGAACGAGATGTTGCAGAGGAAAAGTGTAATAAAATTTTTTTGGCAGGAAGCGTTTATTGACACATACATTAAAAAAATTACGTAGCTATGCTAAGACGCTGCCTTCATCGTTCGCAATCACGGCCTCCACCCTACACAAACGTTTGAAAGCAATCACATCTAGAAATTTCTGAAAGACATAGTGAGGATTGGATACGGTTACAGTTACATATCAGATCAATTATAGTTACTCAATTATAATACCCATACAGGAACCTGACCAAAATATCGTCAAATGGTAGAGCATCGTCCCTTTCAAACATTTCATATTACATTATACAAAAAATATTACGATTTCACATATAATTTCATTAAAATTATTTTCAATACGTACAAAATTCGTAAAAATATCTACAACCCCATGTACAAAATGTCACCCTTCTATGGCTAATCGTTTTTTAGATACGCGAGATATATACATACGTACGTACAGACGTCACAAATAAAACCCTTCTGAATTCATTTTAAATCCATCCGTTTTGAGAAAAAAAAAAGGATATTTTCGTTGAAATATGTACCCGAAAGGAAGTAAAAAATTAATAGCAAACTGAAGATGGAAGAATGGGAGTTCATTAGCTACAAACACTTTTTTCATGTTTTACAGAGTAAACAATGAGCTTTAATCAACACCATAGAATTGCCAATGCAAATGAAATTGTTTTAAACTATTGCATCTTTCTTTGCGACAAATATTCGAATACATTTCGAAAATAAAAATAATAATTATCCTCTGCTGTTTACAAAATGATTGAAATTGTTTTCTAAAATATCTGCAGCAAAATGTTTACCAACGCTTTTATGCAAAAAGCATTATTGTGTAGATAAAAGTCAATAAACAATAAGCTCCTGATATTTGAAATCCTGCTATCTTAAATGTCTGCTTATCTTGAAACGTTTCCAGTTCGACACTTTTAAGATCACCTACTTATAATAATAATAATAATAAAAATCTTTCTTATCTCGCATTCTGTTTTAGTGGATTCAAACTTTCATGAAGTCCATTTTATTCTTAACAGGAATGAAAACAAACAGAGCGTTCTTAGCGATAAAGCTTAAAGAGATGATATTACATTGCCAGCTGATTACAGAGTACTAAAAAATTAATAGACTAGAGCATATCTCAATGTTTTAAACGAAGTGTTAAAAAAATTTTTTTCATTTTACTCGAACATGAAACTTTTCATTTTTCAAACATACAAAAACTAAACCATTTCCAACACAGGATATTCAATGCATCTTTAAGATAGAATATATTAAGCGTGAGGACTTCTATGTTTCTAAATGCATATACATTTGCCAACGTAGCAAAGCAAATGCGTTACAATATGTAACAGAATTAAAAAAAACCTGACGTGGGCACCACGACTTCTCGTACGCCCTATTAAATTCTACATATTTTTTACTACATTTCATTTGAACTTATGTCCTCGAATTTCCTTAGAGATATAATTCTCATTCAGTTAATTTAGTTTTCACTTCGCTGCAAGACAAAAATACTTCAAAACTCAAAACATCTTCATTAAAAATTGTAAAATACAGAAAAACAAAACACTAAATACAGTTAAAAAAACAACTTTTACAATTAAAATTTTTCTACGCAAAAACAAGAATTCGACCAGCGGGCGGGAAGACATATTTTTCAGTGGTCAAAATTGAAGGTTTATTTTTGGTCTTACTCGGCAAAAAGACACTGAAGTTGGTGCATAAACTGACTTAATTCACTAATCTAGTAAGTTTCCAATGCAAACAAATGGGAGCTTCGTTAGGCTTAGTACTAGTTAAACAATTTTTAAATTGTTGATAATGCTACAACTATTGCACGCAGATTAACTATTGGCATAAAAACCTTTACCGGAACACAAGAGCAATATAATTCAATCACTTTTAAAGCAAAAAATGCATAATTTACAATACATAAGAGAAAACACTGATCTCGCTAAGCCGAGACACAAAGGGGATGTATATATATATATATACACCCACTCTGTAGTGTATACATATATGGCTAAAATTGAAAAAAGATTGTACATAAATATTATCAAGGTTGATAGTAATTCCATAACCTTTATGGGCTATAACTTTATGGATCCTAATAATCGTAAGCGTGCAGGTGCCATATTAAGGCATATAAGTAAAATGTTCTTAACGCTTGTTTTCATGTTTCTCTTTATTACACTTATAAATATAAAAATGTAAAATCAGGACATAACTTTAAAATTAATTTCTGAACTTACCCCTTTCTTCGTATTATTCAGTCATCCCCTCAAAAAAGTATAATTTTCTGAAAAGAGTCCCCCGCGCCCCAACCAATCGCCTGAATTGCTATGTTCAGTGGCGTAGGTGGGGTGCGGCAAGGAGGGACATCTGTCACCGGGCGCAGTATCCAAGGGGCGTCAAATTCATGCTACGAAGCGTTTAATGAAATATTTTCCATTCTTGGCACACAGAAAGAGGCGCAAATTCTTCAATTGTTCCCGAGTGCTGGAAACCCTAGCTACGCTACTGACTATGTTGTATGCGCTTCCTTCTTTCACCCAAGCCCGTTCCTCCCCGATCTCAAACCACGCCCACGCATGAATGAATAACGCCTTCAGCTCAGACTTCGCCCGTTTGAATCTTCGACCACAGAGCCTGAAACAGCCCTTCTTTACTCTGCAGGACTAACATTAATTATGCTATTATTTATTCTACCGTATCCACCAGTTCCATCCAGCCTCACAACATCCTACCCTACTACAATCTTACGAACTCTACTCATTGATTTTATGAATTTTATTATTAGGTCATTACCCAATTTCTTTCGTATGAAATGCTAGCACGACAAATCCTCTAAAATTTGGCAGAGACTCCCAGCACAGTATGGTGAAGAATATCTCTAGGATCCACGAGAGCATCACTGAGAGGTTAAGTGCTTCACTGATGGACAACAGTGCATCACTTCCGACAAGCACTGACCGTGGGAATGCGACTGTTCGAGAGAACAGGTCATCACTATCACAAAGCTTGCTTCGATGCTTTCAGTCAGCGTTCGTAGCACAGAATACATTCTGGAAAAGTATTTCCAGTGGGACAAGGTGTACGTCCGGTGGGATTACACACACTTAGAAGGACGAGAACAAAATGGTGGGTATACAAATCATCAATTATCTCTAACTGCGGGTTAAATTTCAAGGAGGTGCATTTTGGGAGTCTACAGTAGCCGCCAATACAACGTGGGTCCACTTATTCAATCCCAAGTCACAGGCTTGAATCCCGCTTAAAATGCATACAGTCATTCACGACGCCATTCGGGAATGATTCACAGCCAAGTGAAAAACTTGTGAGAAAAGGCCGTAAAATTGCTTGCAAGCATTGGCAAAAATATCGATTATGGCGGGAAATATGTTACAGGGAGACATATTCAGCTCTTTCACTGACAATAAAGGTTTTAGTGAATAAAGAATCAATCACGGTCATATTTGAACCACCAAGTATTGAACTAAGACATAAAAACAAAACATATTCCCTCCCAAAAAAAGGTATGAAATATGATTTATGCTTTAAATAACCTCGAATAAAAAGTGCTGAAATCGATTAAAATATTTTATAGGAAATTATTTATATATAGTATAATTTATTCGTGACGTTTGCTGTGCTGAAAGAAACTAGAGTTTGGCCTTAATATCAAGATTTGCAAATGCCTGTAAATTTGCAAAAGGTCCTGCTGCTACCTTAAAGATTTTAAATGCATAGAATTTTCTAGAATGCTAAGCGAGTATGCTACATTCTATATCATTCTAATTACAAAGTCCAGCAAAAATTACGAAACCGCTCCAAACACAAAGCAAGTTAGATGAATAGATACCACTTCTATAAAATTTCAGGCATAGTATAATACAGAGATTTATTTGGCAACCAACAGCACATGTAATGGTCTGTTGGATTGCCAAGCAGAGATATGTAATTTCTAGCTACAGAGTTCTTGTTTTCTTGTTTAAAAATCTATTAGTACTTAATTTTACATGCATCACTTCAACCGATATTTGACATTAGGCATGCTGCTGTTCTGTTAATTATTTGGACCCAGAAATTCATTTTCTGAAGTCTGAAACAGGATACAAGCAGTTTGTCTTACAATAACTCGTTCAGTTGTCAGCACTCATGAATCTTCTCCAGTTTTATATCCTTTCAATTAATTGTTTCTTTTAGGCGTTTCTTTGCACAATAATTTAACACTTAATGATAATTTAACACTTAATAATAATTTAACATTAATTTTTCTGTACAAAAATTTCTGACAATTTTCCTGGCTGAGACAGAATTTCGTGATTTTGTCTTGTTAAATTGACAGGAATTTTTCCTTATCGCGTATACTATTATTTTCTTGTCTATGGGATTTATAACAAACGCACCGCAATTCCAGTCATCAGAATTATATATACCATACGTACTGGCAAATTATGTTTAAAATCCACAAGTTTTTTAAATAGTTTGTATTCTTACCTTTTCCCCAAACATAGTTTTGAATTATGCAAGGCTAATTTATTTAAACCCTCCATTAAATTATCACATTTTAACCCATTAATTCAAAAATGAATATATGCTTTAACATATCATTATTATCAGCAATATGTCGTATGTTTAAAGAGAATGAAGGAAAACAAGACAGAAAATAAGTCTGCGTGGGCTTTAGGCATAGCTGAAAGAGTTGCTTATTCTTATACTCAGCGTACATTTAAGAACAATATGAGTTACAGACACAGCATTCTTTCTGGTCAATAACCAAGGCTTACTTTATTGCACGAAGATTTCGAAGACCTGTGGATAATTTAGAGTCGTCTATGACTTGGGTTTCTGATCCCGAGCCTTGCGAGCGTACGAAATATAATCAAGCATTATCAAAATTCTTTTCCCATTTTCTTCTCCAGGAGATGTTTTTGGAAGGTTTTTCTGAATCATTTATTTCCTACCAGATGGCGCCTTAGTTTTAAAATGGACTTTTCTTGGTGTGGTAACTTATTGTAGCATATTTGGTAGTAAGTAGATTGAAATAGTAGTTTATTTGACTATTATAGATTCGTTAAATCTCCAACATGTTTAGTCCTATAATTGGGTATGAACAATAGGTGCGTGAGCATAAATACTAACGCGGAAGAGACCAGGAAAAGAATTTGACAAAAAAATGTTTTTTAAATATGACATTTTCAAATTTCAAACTTCTCCGCCGTGTTCTACTCGACAACTTCATATATATCTCGTTGGTTCTACATTTTTTGACTATAGGCTGCCAGACTCATGCCAACTGAACTGAACTGAACTGCGCGGTTCACTTGCCAGTTAACGCTGAAACTGGCTTTTCATACCGGTTACGATAACGTAATCCTTGATATCGCTGAAATGAAAGCTTAAAAGCACAATTAAAATAATTGCAAATATTTATCAAAAAAAAAAATCTGAAAGCTTTCAGATTTCATATTACGCCCAAAGTTGTTTTTTAAGGGATTTTTATTTATTACATATCATGTTCTTCGAACTTAATTCAGTTCAACAGCAATATCGCAAAAAATTTAAAAACAGCATAGCTTTAGAATTTCCGATATGCAGTCTCGCGGGCTGGAAACAAAAATGCTTTATTCCGTGCAGTGTTGCCACTGTTCGCTTTGATATCGTTGAGTTTTTTTAACCAAAAATTCTTTAAGTTTTATAAAATATGAAATAGATAATAAAACAAATTAAAAATTCAAGATTCGGGCTTCCAGGTGCCCATGTTCGGGTGGAGAATTACGTTATTCAAAATTCGATGGTTTTAGGTACCGTCATGTTTTCACAATGCGAGACATATATTCACATACATATGTTCATTCAGATTCATCAGTATTTAATTTCTTTAAATAAAATACAGGACGACAATATTTGGCGGCAACAATTCAAAAAGTGGTTCACTATTTATAGTAAAACGCCACAAAATGCTATTTCCAGACTAATAGCCCTTCTGGACTATCGCCCCTTTGGGCTAACAAGAACCAGTGAATTATTTTGCATAGTTTTTAATTTTAAAAAAAGTTTTTTTATGAACAGTTAATTATACGGCATTTATTTTTTTACTATCCCTCGCTGATCAAAAAACTCAAAAACAAAAACCTTACACAACGCAAATGAAACGCTATAGTTCCTATACTGATTCTCCAGTATCTGGCTAACTTTATCATGACCAGATAGATAATAAGCCTTATCAGAAGGAGATTTAAGACAGCTAATGCGAAGTTTATTTGCTATGATAAGGCACAAAGAAACTGCATCTAGTATTTACTGGTATCTACCTAACAATGAATCATTTTTATTCACACTATCTTTGATACGATTAATACAGAAATACTAATTTCTGTAAATTAGCATGAAAAATATTTAACGGGTATATTACTTCTTCCACTGTAATTAATCCGCTGAAATTTAAAATTATTTTTCCTCGGTATTGCATTTAAATTTACTCATAGATTTAAAAATTAAACAGAGTTTGTATTTATCCCTGGAAAAATGGATAAACAAGTGTAAGATATTTTCTTTCGCATCGCCGCCTGGCGTAACTGGAAAATACATCCGGCTGGCAGTCGGGAAGTCCGGAGTTCTATTCCATGTGAGGGCAGAATTATTTTTCTCACCTATCTTGCTCCGAAATGAAATGCTTAATCGTCTGTAAGAGTGGCGCTAGAATTAAAAAGTGTGGATTATTACAATCTGACACTATCAGGATTTAGTCCCTGTCTTCACAGTTGCCTTTTAAGTGGAGAAGAATATAAGGTTTTTATGTGGATTACAGGTTCCGCCAACCAGGTGTCGGCACTATGCGGCCATTCCAGCCTTAGCACCATTTCTCCCTAGTTAGTGCAAGCCTTCATGCTGTAATTAGAAAGCACGTCTGCCTAGTAATCAAATGGTCCGAAGTTCGAGTCCCGGCGAGGGCATAGTTGAATTTCTAATATCTACTGCTCTGAAATAAAATGCCCAATGGTTTCTACAAAAGGTAATTTACAAATGACATTCGAGAATGATAATATTTAGAAAAAGACTCACTTATTTATTTATTTATGTTAGATTTAAATAAGTATAAAATTATTCTGTATACAAGAAAGATCAAAACTCGAACGGAAGCTTTAGAAGATATGAAATTCAGTTTGGGATTTCAATATAACAAGTTCAATCTGAGACTTTTAAGAGCATGCTGGCAACAAAATAAAATCATTTCTTAATTTATAAAACTAAACAACTTTTCACCATACCAGAGCCAAATTTTGCTCTAAAAATAGTTTGAAATATTTTTGTAGCATAAAATACCAATCACAAGCATCGTTATTATATACTACGGGAATAAAAGTTTTCGCAACCGAGAGGGAAAGTTTCTTTGGCACATTTTAATACAATAATACTAGAAAAAAGTCTGCTTGTTAGCTCATTATATTTAAATAATAAACAGAAAAATTGGGAAAACCATTTTTAATTCCTTGTACGAAGCAAAAAGGATGTACTATAATCGCGAAAAATTTCGGTTTTCATGTTTCAACGAAAATATCCATTTTGACGGCTATCGAATGCAATTTAACGATGTTTTTGCTTAATATCTGAACGTAAAAACAAAATAAAGGACTCCTTTACCCCCAAAAAATTATAAAACTCGTTTAAAATGGATTCTGAAGGGATTTTTTTCGTGGCGCCTGAGTGTATCTCGCATAACTCAAAAACGAGTAGCCTCAGAACGTTGCAATTTTGTATACAGGGCTGCTATAACATGTGCACCTCGCATTTTGGTTGCAATCGGCCGGACCAAAAGTATATAAATATATGTATATATATATATATATATATATCCACTCTGTTACTCGGCTCAGTGAGCTAAGTTTCTTTATTCTTATATGTTTGTAAATTGTACGTTTTTGCTTTAAAAATGATTGAATTATATTGTTCTTATCTTCCGGTTAAGTTTTTTATGCATTTAGTTAACCTGCATGTTATAATATGCAGAATTATCCACAATTTAAAACTTATTTATGTGTGGCTAAGCCTAATTATTTTGGTCATAGCGGCCATATTTGTTTACACTTGAAACTTAGCAGAATAGTCGATTTGTTGCCGATTTAGAGAAACTAAGCTTCGGCAACAACAAATACAACGCCTTCTTTTATTATTGAGGATTAAATCATGCTTAACCCATTCTGGAATTTATTCGAGGAAATAAGTGTTTTAAGATTTACTTCGTAATTTTTAATATAGATAGTTTCAGTTTTTGTGCATTTTTGCCTTGTCGCGAAGTGAGATCTGAATTAATTGAATGAGAAATACTGAATCGTCTGTGAAAAACTGTTTCTTTTTTTTTCCTTGTTTGTTTGTTTGTTTAGTTTCTTTTATACATCATTTTAGATTTATCATAGCATTTGAATAGAACATGTGGCAACGATTAGATAATTCTTCAGATGATACACATAATTTTTGTGCATTCTAAGTTATAAAATGAATGAGATGTAACGCTGTTAAGTGAACCTAGTGCCAGAGTGTTGCTATGGTAAACAAATTCATGAATATTAAAGAGTACATTTATTCTATTGGGGTTTATGCCCTATCGACGAAATAGATTACTTCAATCAGTTTAAATGAAATGCAAAATGCGTATAATTTAATTCCGTACAAGACAGTCATGTGGTCTACACATCAGATTTTTATAATTGTTACGAGTCTTGTACACATGTAAATAATTTTAGTGAAATTATATATAAAATTGTAGTATCTCTTGTATAATGTAACATGAAACACCTCAAGAGAGTGAAGTTTCACCCGGAAAATAAGGTTACAGAGAAAGGGGGATTTATATTGACGTAAATAGCTATCTGGTTAAGTTGGCGAGATAGGGACAAGTGGCAAGAGTTTTGGCTACTTATTTTTGTCCCCAAATTTGGCGATATATCGTTCAAATGCTGCCAAATTTTAACCTGACGCCTGTATAACTATAACTAGTCCTATTACTATGTAACTGCAACCGTATCCAACCTTTCGTAACTGTAATTCTCTCAATTTCGAGAAGTCGCAGTTCCTTTTTACTGTCCTCTGAAATACAAAATTGTCCCCTTTCTATATACCTTTCCTTCGCACACAGGCTTGATTTATCACCCGTCATTGCAGAAAGACTTAGCAGGGGCAAAACAAGACATCTGTTTACATTGTCTGTCTGAAGGCACTGAAAATTTCTCGGCGGCAGACGGTAGAAGCTATATAAGACTGGACAGAGCATCAGTTCTCTGTTTTCATTTCAGAAGTTAAGGTTTCAGTTCGGGATATTAACTGATTTCTGCGCGAGCTTCGTTCTTTATATGCGTTTTGCATTGCGATATGTTTAACGTTTGTTAGTATTTTGAAGTGTAAGTACATATTGTACTTTGCTATGCTGAGAAAAGCTGTAGAGTACTTCTATGAAAGGTTTCAGAACTTGTAAGTGTTTCTTTAGGAAAAATAAATTTTATTAAGATATCATCGGCTCTGTGTGCATTCAGTCCACTATATACGCACATAACAGTATATATTAAAATATAATAATTTGGTTAAAGTACTGTTTTGTGTTTACTGGAATTTAGTACAGTTTTAAGCGTTGCATCGCAACGATAGTTTAAGGCAAAGTACACGACATTTATCTGTACAGAGACTATCTACACTGCTGGCCACCGTAAATGCAACACCCTGAAGGAAGCATGTAAATAACATGAAATTTACAACATGCATTAGCGGAGGTGAGATATGCAAATGATTAGAATTTCAGCGCAGACGCACATCACGCGCGCCTGTGGCGCCACTTCAAAGCGCTATTTAAGGCTTGCAGTTTTCGACGATTTCAAGTTCGGCAATTGTGTTTTTCCTGTGGTTTTTTCAAAAAAAAACGATCAATTATGCCTCTGATCAATTACGCCTCATAGTAAACAGCGATCATCGTGTGATCAAGTATCCGAGTTCGACAGAGGAAGGATAGTGGCCTACCGAGAGTGTGGATTATCTTTTAGGGAAATCGGCAGCTGTGTTGAACGAAACCAAACAACTGTAATGCGGATATGTGACCGTTGGATGCACGAGGGTACTACGGACCGACGTGTTCGATTGCATCCACCTCAGTGCACCACTTCACGTGATGACAGGAACATTGTGCGCATGGCAGTGACGGATCGCTCAGTCACATCACGAATTATAGCACAGCACATTCAGTCTGCAACGCATCATCTAGTGTATGCGCGTACCATTGGACGTCGTTTACAGCAGAGTGGTCTGTCCGCAAGACGTCCATTGCTTCGTCTCCCCTTGAAGCAGAGGCACAGACGTCTCCGCCGCCAGTGGGGCGAAAGAAGGATGTGGACAGCAGAATGGAATGAAATTGTGTTTACTGACGAGTCACGCTTCTGTCTGCAACACCACGATGGTCGGATTCGAGTCTGGAGACACCGTCAAGAAAGGATGCTGAACAGCTACGTTATGCACTGCCACACTGGTCCTGAACCGGTATTGGATATCACTTTCGCACTCCTCTAGGACACATTGCCGGTACTTTAAACAGCCAGCACTACATTTCCGAAGTTCGGCAGTTGTATTTTTCTTGTGTTTTTTTTTTTCAAAAAACGATCAATTATGCCTCGTAGTAAACAGCGATCATAGTTTGATCAAGTATCCGAGTTCGACAGAGGAAGGATAGTGGCCTACCGACAGTGTGGATTATCTTTCAGGGGAATCGGTAGTCGTGTTAGACGAAACCAAACAACTGTAATGCGGTTATGTGACCGTTCGATGCAGGAGGGCAAGACGGACCGACGTGTTTGATCGCATCCACCTCAGTGCACCACTTCACGTGATGACAGGAACATTCTGCGCATGGCAATGACGGATTGCTCACGAATCAGTAATGGATCATTAACATCACGAATCACAGCACAGCACATTCAGTCTGTAACGCATCATCCAGTGTCTGCGCGTACCATTCGACGCTGTTTACAGCAGAGTGGTCTGTCTGCAAGGCATTCATTGCTTCCTCTACACTTGACGCAGAACCACAGACGTCTCCGCCGCCAATGGGGCGGTGAAAGAAGAATGTGGACGGCAGAATGGAATGAAATTCTCTTTACTGACGAGTCACGCTTCTGTCTGCAACATCACGATGGTCGGATTCGAATCTGGAGACACCGTGGAGAGAGGATGCTTAACAGCTGTGTTATGCATCGCCACACTGGTCCTCCACCGGATATTATGGTATGGGGCGGTATTGGATATCACTCTCGCACTCCTCTAATACGCATCTCCCGTACTTTAAACAGCCAGCGCTGCATCTCCGAGGTGTTAGAGCCTTTTGTCTCTTTCCTTACCTTCAGGGCTTGCGCACAGCCATATTTCAACAGGATAATGCGCGACCACACGTGGCACGCATTGTCCAAGAGTCCTTCGTTAATTGCCAGACTGAACTGCTTCCCTGGCCGGCTCGCTCTACGGAACTTTCACCGATAGAAAACATGTGGTCCATGGTTGCTGAACGATTGACCCAGATTACATCCCAGATGCCACACCTGATCAACTATGGCAACGTTTGGAAGCTGCTTGGTCTGATGTACCCCAAGAACACATATAGAATCTCTTTGAATCAATGCCGAGGCGTGCGGCAGCGGTGAACTCCAGCAATGGCGGCTACTAAACCGCGCGCGCAGACAAACTTTTACATCGTTTAACTTATCGTTATGAAACTTTCAACATTTAATGTTTATACAACGACAATCATTTTAAGCTGTAAAACCTATTATATAGTTGAAGCTTCAACATATAAGTCACATTTTATAGATGATATAGGCTTTATCACTGAAAAGGACACCAGGCCAGGATTCATGTAGTTCATCAAGCTTCTCCAGAACTTATCCTTGCTTGGCTACAAGTTTGCTGGAGACTACGCCACTTTCCTCGAGACACGAAGACTGCCGAAGCATCTTTATTCCTGAAGAGCGACAAGGACAAGACTGACCAGTATGGGGTAAACAGACCGTTATCCCATACTGGTCAATCTGCGTGCTTCCAATATTTAGAAAACTTCTAGAACTAGTTATACTTTCTAGACATAATTTTCATCTGTGTAGCACAGCTGTAGTTCACCCTTAGCACTATGGCTTCCTTGTAGGATATTTTATTGGGCATGCTTGCATGAACTTGTGTCGACACTCATTGCCAACAAAAATGAAGATATGCTCTGGATCGTTATTACTATAGATATTAAAAGGGCATTCAACTTCTTCCACTTGATCTGGTGGTTAAATGAGAGGCTACAGTTGAAAAACTACAAGACTTAATTTTACAGCTAATCTGTGAGGACAGATTTATTTCCCTTCTGACAACGAAAAGCATAATCCTGAAAGTATCCGACCCATAGAAACTTACAGTAGAATACCTTCTTTGCTGAACCAATAGATCTCCAACAAGATATCTCTCTATATACAGATGGCTCTAAGACAGTTTCAGGCACACGTAGCGGCTTTTGTCATCTGGATTGGAAATCAAATTGTGCATTCTCGAAAACGGAGACCAGGTCGCATCAATTCAGTGTACCAAGCAAAATTAATAATAATAATAAGAGCAGCGGTTGCCTATTTGCAACTCAATCCCCAGAATACAACGATGAAATAAAATGACGTTTCTAGGCTTACCGCAATCGTATCAGGGCGAAGCCGCAGTCCCTTAGTTATCCAAATACGTCAAGTACTACTTGAGTGTTCGATCCATAAAGAGGCCTGTTCTGTGCTGGGTGTCGGCTCACAAAGGTATTCTTAGAAATGAGCAGGCAGATATCGTTACGAAGAATGCCGTCAATGATCCATCCCTTTTGGAATATTCTGTTTTACTTCAAATAACATCTCACAATAGTCCACCCGCAAGTATCTTCTTGCGTAGAGGCAGGAACGATGGTACTCAGCTACGGCAAACAGCTGTATCCGTAGACTGATACCAAAAGTTAGAGCAGAACTGCAAACTAATAACCAGCTCTCACTCAGTTTCTAACAGGTCACCGCCCCTATTTGTTCATCTAAGATGATTTGGGTAGAGTGACAGGGACTTCTGGTGACTGTCGCCGTTTTAGAAACCCCAATCGGTATATATTTTGTGATAAAGTCAAATAGATGTTCCTTGTCTAGTTTGCACAGGATGACTGATTTCCGAATGCAGTGGTACCTCTTTCATACTACAGGAGGAATCCTGTTGCAACGAGGTAATTTTTGTTAATAATTGTGGTTTCATTCTTGAAGGTCACTCCAATGGAAAAGGGATAAAAGAAGTCTTTTCAATAAGGTCAGAAAGAATTCTCCCCCTCCCCCGGGGTTTAGCCCAGGTAACGAAACCGTGAGTTAGTAACATTTGGAGCAGCGAGAGAGGCAGGTGGTTTTCTGAAAACAGCCAGAGCCTTCCTGCTGGAGCTTTGTACATTTTGTTCCGCTAGAACTATCACTCCTCGTATATACTGTGAATAGCACACTTTCCTGTTTAACAAATTTCTGAAATTACGGGACTGAATGTATCCTAGTCCCACATCGTTATGAACCGCAACTGTTAATATTTTATATTATTAAAATTCATTTTACTGTTAGAACTTGAATTAGAAGTTCATTTCAACCCTGTATATACGACCGGTGTTTGGGTAGCATCCGTATCCTATACCCCAATTTGAGTATCTTCTCGGGACCAACATCTCAAATTCTCTGCTCCAGAACACCTAACGATTTGGACAGAGAGTACGCTCTCTAATAAAATTTCCTAACTTAGGACTGAGAAAGCTATTAATTACTGTGCTTCCACATATGCCAGAATTTCTCATCTTCAGTAAAAACTGTGACCTTTAAGAAAAGTATGTATCTTTACGCAACATTTATTTAATTTTATACATTTTATATTAGTAGTTTATTATTAAGTATTACAATGTACGTTGTCTTATATGATATTATGTATTTTATGTAATTTGTATATTCTGTGTTATTATGTATGCATTGTGTTATTATGTAAGTATTATTGTGCCTTTTGTATATATTTTTTTTCTTTATTTCACATGTATTGTATCATAATTTCTATTCACGTTCAATGAATAGAAAGTACTCTTTTGTGTCGATTTCTAATGCGCTTTTATGTATATCTTGATGATAGGTAAATCTCTATAACGAACATGATGGGTTCTACATGAAAATTTGCGTAATACTATGAGCCGGTACTATACATATAGACAATTAAAATTTATCATATTGATAGCAATAATTATGTTCAATTTATAATACTGCTGTTGTGGAAAACTGAAAATGTATGAACGTAATTTTTTACGCTCTTTTATGCATCAACTGTATTATTTTTTGCTTGCGTTTAAATGTATCTCTTTTTATTTTCCAGTAAAATTTCTCACTAGGGTGACATTCAATTTTGCATGGCTCGACTTAGGACGGATATCTTGGCGGTGTATTGTATATTTGTTTGCCGCTCGGACGGGTGTCTCGGCGGTGTATTGTATAAAAAATATACATATGATTTATTTTTTTTAATATTTTTTAATTTTTGCTTGTTTTTCCCCTTATATTTGTTTTATATAATTTTGTTTCCTTACGACATGATATATTTTATATCAATAAACAACTGATTATCAATTTTATTAATAACAACTCTTTTTTCCTAAGTAATGAGATCACGCTGTCGAACAATTGCCGGTGCATCGACTCCTTTATCATCACTGACCTCCTTTAAAATTTCATCGACCCCCTTAGGGCTCGATGAAATTTTCCCGTTGAGAATCTCTGTCATTAAACAGTCAGGCGACTTTTTGATCCATCTTTTTTTTTTTTTTTTTTTTTTCCTTTCCAGAGAAATAACAACGACTTTAGAACAAAGTTTAAAATAAACATTTTTTAGAACTTGAACTTAACAACTTAGACGGCTTATGTAGTTAATACCAGTATAGATCTCCTCTTCTTGCGGGATTGAACAGAGCATAAAAATTAACGTAAAACGTAAGTAATTGACTCTTTAAAGGGCGGTGGTTACCAACAGTAACCGCCTTTTCTATTGAACGTCTTACTCACTCTATGAGTGGTTTTCAAAACTAACCGTTTCTGAAGTTCCCTTGTGGCTCACTAGCTGGCAATCAAGAAACATAAGCCAGTAGTTCATGCAGCAATTCATCTTCAAGAAAATAAGCATCAGCCATGGAAGACATCACGACGATGTGCACTCTGCAACACCAAGGAAAAGCCTGTAAAAATACTGTGGGAATGCAGCACAGGGAAAGTTGTCCTCTGCTTGAAACAGAAAAACTGTTTCCATGAGTACCATAAAGATTGATGTGTTCTATGGGCGGTGGTCACTGATACTAACCACCAGTTATATTTTAAATACTTATCTCTACCTCCTAAAAGTTAATTGCTATTTCCTGCATCTCAAAGAGTTAAAGCATGCAATTCCCAAGGCAAAGTCCTTTTGTAAGTTTTAGCTTTCTGATCAAACGCGCAAAGGCCAAAACTAATTCAGATGAATTTAGAGACTGGGCGAAAACAGTTTGAAAAAGTTTCACCTGTAATAAATCACCAAGCTCCTCAGACCAGATGCGAATTTCGTTTTCTAATAAATGTTACTATTCCTTTGTATAACAGATACACATTCAACTCCTAAGTCACCGAAATAATACTGGAGACGACATTCACAGATTTTTCACGACTACCTCCATATCACAATCCGAGACCAATTTTAAAAAAGTAATTATTAATGTAATTAAAAGAAAAATATCATAAACAATTTACTTGCATTTTCATGCAGCTTAACCTGGAAAATAAATTCGTTTGATTTTGTAAATGAAATCAACTTTCAAAGCAAAAAGAACACGCTATAAATCCACCGAAGAATAAACATCACTAAAAGCGAAGAGACAATGTGGCATTTAAGTATAATATTAATATGAGAATTTGAAAAGATAATTTTAATAATTTTCCTATACCTGCAAGTAGCCGAACGTGGCGAATAAGTTCAGTTAGTTACGTAAATTAAACCAGGATTAAAAAAACACATACACACACACATTTTAAATTGTAAACGTATAAACATCAAACGAAGGAAGTGAATTATGAAAGGCGTGAAAGAACAATATTTACGATTTTAGACGCTGCCGTTAAGTTCCATTCCTCTTAAAAAAGACGATTAGAGCTTTTTGTTTTTTTACCATATGTTATTTATATGTTCCAGATCGCATACAATTAAATAACAACAGTTCTCAAGTACTATGACACCATCTTTTACCACTGTTATTAGCCCAAACAATCCCTTCCCCCCCCTCATTTATTCGTATTCTACTTCTTTACTCCTTTGCATCTTCCTTCTTTCTGTTCTGTAGGCAGTTATGTTTCCCGCTAATAGTTTGTGATAATAATGTTCCATCATTCCGCAATAAACAGATTTTTTTTAAAAACGACTAAGTCCGATTAATCCGTTCTCAGTTTGATTAGAATAGAATGATGCAGAATTTTCACATAATTTTGGCAAACTGTCTCTTCTTATTTCGAGCATATGAAAAGCATTTTACTTTGCGAAATCTCTCCTCAGTTTTGGAGGATAGTATAAACTAAATTTCATGTCAAAAGTTCTCAAACATTTTAAGCTAACTAGTTCTCATGCTCGAGAGCAGCACAATTCTGCTATTTCTCGCTACGACATTGTCTTCTTGCTATCAAGCTGTTGGCATGTAAAACGCACATTTCTCTGAACTCCATTCTATTGTTAGAATCCGAAATTTTATGTTCTTTGGCACACTATCTGGTGACGAATGTTCCTTGGATTTTAGTAAGAACATTCGCAGGAAATTTTGGATCTACATCAATTGGTTGGCTAAATAACATGGGAAATCTTTTGTTGCACTCGAATGTCAATGCAATAGAAAGAATGCAGGTTTCCTTCATAATTACAGTATTAAGCACGTTCATTGCACACCCAAGGTAAAACAGAAAATGTGTAGAGATGTCAAAAGGCATATCCATTGTGAGGTTTAACTAAAAAAATCCATTATAGAAGTTCATGCTCGTGAAATGAATGTAAAGCTCAAAATTTTTAGTTCCTTTGCCTTCCCATTTTATCGGACTGAACTGGGAAAGCAAAGGAAATATTATGCTTAAACAGATATAAAATATAATTCAGGTTAAAAAAAAAAAATCTGAGAGCTTTCAGATTTTTTATTACGCCCAAAAAGAGGAAATTTTTAACGTTTTTTGATTACTTTTATTTACTAAATATCATGTTCTTCGCACTTTAACCATCAAATTCAATTCAATAGCCTTATCGCAAAATAATTTAAAGAGAGCATATGTTTAGAATTTAAGATAAACAGTCTCGTGCGTTGGAGATAAAAATGTTTTATTCCGTACAGTGTTGTCACTGCTGGCTTTCAAATTGTTGAGTTTGTTAATCAAAAATTCGTTAAAGTTTTATAAAATATGAAACAGATATTAAAACGAATTCGAGATTCAGAATTCGGGCTTCCAGGTGCCCATATTCGGGTGGAGGACTACGTTATTCAAAATTTTAATGGCTCTAGTTAACGTTGTTTCCTCACATTGCGAGAATCATGCTTATATTTATGCAGATTCTTCATTATTTAGTTTTTTCGCGTACAAAACAAGGCTATAATATTTGGTGGCAACAATTTGAAAAGTGATTCAACGCAAAATGCCATTTCGAGACTAATAGCTCTTCTGGGCCTTCCCTTTGGGCTTTCAAAAAAAAAAAAAAGTCTTCATCGATGACCGTTTTACTAATTTCTTAAAAGTTAATTAATTTAAAAAAAAGCTGCTGAAAATTATGAATAAATATTTCCAGTGTTTTTCTTGTCAGTATGTGTGTAATTAGCCTTTAAATTGAAGATCTATATGTCAGTTGCAAATGAAATAACTGAAATATTTACATGTAAATAATAAAAATAAAAAAAAAAACTTAAAATTGTAAACTTTGCAAATGACTAAAATAGGAACTTTTATTTTTTTCCACTTTCATATTTGTTTCGATGAATATTAATTTAACAGTTTTTCGTAATTAGCGCCTAGGCTTACAAGGCCCCGAGCTTAATAGTCTAGGATTTAAAGACTCATTAAATTATCTTGTGTTTCCTCATATTCCAGTTTTCTGCAATTAAAACAAGGAAATTAGATGGAATGCATAAAAGCCCCAGACTACCTTACGCTTAAGACAGTAAGTGGTATAGTAAAATGTCTTAAGGAAAGAGAAACAAAAGTATAAAATGAGTTTTCTCTCTAGATCTAAAACTTGTTTCTTGTACAGTTTTATACGAAATAGCTTTGATGAATGGCTACCTGATTAGCACTATCCCACTATCAATTTAGCTCTAGAAAATTTCGATTTGATAATTGAGAACCTTAATTAATATTATATCGATAGAAAAAGAAAGACACTTAAATAAATGTGAGATATTTTCAAAGCACTTATATTCCTGCAAAAAGAAAGAGAATGGAATTCATATACAAAAAAAATTGTTGGGATTTGGCACCAAATAAATAAGTAAAATACAAATTACTTCGCAAATAAATTTTTACGTAACTAATTAGAAGTATAATAAAGAGACGGATCTATCCACATATTATCTCGTATAGCTCCAAGATAAATTAAATCAGAGATAGATTTAATCAACGAGAAGTAGATTTTTAAAAACAAGACTGAAAAGAGAGTGCTTGAGATAATACATGTCATGAACTAAAGATTTGCCTGTGATAGTCAATAAGACTAAAATATGTAGTTGTAGTTTGACTAAAATATGTAGTTGTCTTTGCAGTTTTTTTGCTAAAAGCAAAAAAACTGCAAAGAAAATAAAACTATATTATGAAAACTTGAATAATTTAAAAGGTTTGCTTAAAAAGAAGTGACTTTTTAAGTTTCCTAATAAGCATCGTTAGGAAGTTAAAAAACTTTGCAAAAATGTCGCCGCTGTAATATGCGCTGTTTACTTATGGTTACTTCTGGGCCGTACAAATATGCGATACTGTAAAATTTTGCTTTGCTATTTAAAAGGGGGGGGGTAAAGGATCCTGCACTACGTAAGAAATAACGGATATTATTCGGAGAACAGCCTTGACGCCAAAAAGGGAGAAACAGTTTATTGTGGTATGGCCACTGCCTTAGGAGGCACTGGTATGGCAGGCAATGGTTGTCATTCGATGACATACTTCCTCTAGGTAGACAGCCGTAATACTTTTCCCTTGCTAACGGATTATCTGTAGTACTTATTATTAGTATTTATTATTGTAGTATAGTAATTAGTATTTATTCTGTAGTATTTACTTCCGTTGGCATGATGAAATGTCGCCCATACCCTTAAAGAAGCTAAGTTGGCGCAAACAAGAACAATATCCGAAATGAGTATTAAATGCATATTTTATTAATTACAATAAGGCTGCAAATGTTCATAAAATTATCAGTAGGATATTTTATAAATTAAATATACATCAATACCTTGCATAATGCAGTTTAAAAATTTCAAAACAAACTAAATTTAACTGAGCAAAATAAAATTAAATTCGAAAAACTTGAGATACAAAACTACTTTTTAATACATAAATGAATTTTTCACCCTTTATGCAGTCAAAAATGTAGGTGAAGTATAGCCTGAATGAACGGCAGCACGAAAACATAGCATTATTACATTGTAAAAATAATTTCACTGATTTTGAAACTGCTGTTTTCATTTTGCTGATGTTACTCAGAATATAGTAGAAACTATACAGCAACTTGTTTTCAATGAGTCCGCCAACGTAACTGAGTGCGTCAAATCGAACATTAATGAACTGGATTACGAAACACTTACTGACACAATGTGCTTTTGAAAAACAGGTGAACATCTTAGACAACGATGACAGTCCGCATGAAAATTAGCAGCTGAATAAATATAAAAAAATTACTGAAACAGTTGAAGCCTCGTTAGAACAAGCTGTGAAAGTTGATCACAATACTAAACGTAGCTCTACAGTTCGCCAGAAGATAGTGCAATTCGCTTCAACAAAGAATTGTAGAAATAGCAAAGTGCATACATCGATATTGCAACTTTTCGTGAATAAAAAGAAATTACGAAAGACATGAATTTTTTAAAAAAATCATAAAAAATCCGAAAACTTTCAGATTTAATATTACGCCCAAAGGGGCGTTTTTTTTTTTTTTTACATTTTGTGTTTTACCTTATTTATTAAATATTATGTTCTTCGCACTTAAACCGCATAAAATTCAATTCAACAGCAATATCACAAAATATTTAAAAGAGCATACCTTTAGTATTTCTGATAAACAGCCTTGCGCGCTGGAAATAATTCTTTTTTTTTCCGTAAAGTGTTGCCATTCCTCGCTTTGAAATCGTTGAGTTTGTTAATCAAAAATTCCTTAAAGTGTTACAAAATATGAAATCGATGATAAAAACAAATTCCAAATTTGGGCTTCCAGAGGCCCATATTCGGGTGGAGATGTACGTTATTCAAAATTTGATGGCTCTAGATACCGTTGTTTTATCACAGTGCAAGAAACATATATACATTTATCACGATTCCTCAATATTTAATTTATTTAAATATAATACAGAGCTGTAATATTTGGTGGCAACAGTTTGCAAAGTGAATCAACGCAAAATGCCAAAACGAAATTAAAACCCTTCTGAGCTAACGCCATTTGGGCTAATAATAAAACAAATTCCAAATTTGGGCTTCCAGATGCCCATATTCGGGTTACAAATATTTCTGCGATCAGCACATTATTCAAAATTTGGATGGCTATAGGTACCATTGTTTTATCACAATGCGAGAAACTTATATACATTTATGCAGATTCTTCATTATTTAATTTCTTTATATAAAATACAGGGCGATAATATTTGGTGGCAACAATTTAAAAACTGTTTCGCGGTTTATAGCGAATCAACGCAAAATGTCAAAACGAAATTAATAGCCCATCTGGGCTAAAAATAACTTCAAATAAAGACATTTGGAATTTATTAATCGAAAAGTTTTTTTAACCAATTATCTTTTGTATGCATTTAGTTTTTTGACAATTTTTAGTTCCCTCTACAATCAACATTTTTTTTAAAATTAGTTTTGTAC
>KK115628.1:63009-100176 GCA_000611955.2 Stegodyphus mimosarum | reverse complement strand
AAAAGACCACTGGAATGGTCCTGGCGTGCTTATTATGGGGAAGCAACATGATGAACAGAACTCTGCATTTTTGGCAGAAGTTCACTTAACAGAGATCATTACTGGGCATTCTTCTGAAAGTAAGACTGTACGTGCAGTATGACTACAAGGATACATCAGGACGTCTTTACACACGGTAGAATGATCGGCAAGCTTAAGAAGGGGCTGTTTGATGTTTACCACCCAAGAGTTTGGAAATGAAAAAAGTGCAGTTTCACAAGTTTAGAAAGTCTTTCAAACAACAAGTACAGCTAGTTAGTGGTCGTTGGCCATGGGAAACAATAGTGACTGAGAGATATATAGCCCTGCAGGTGAATAGGGATCGAAATCAAACAGCGGGCAACATAGCTTAGCAGTTGTGCATGGCAACTGGATGACAGGTGTTGTTTCATTATGGTCAGATGACTTCATAAAGGTAGCCTGATCGCCTGCCATCCTGAACGCTGCATACCATTAACAGTAATGTAGAGAAGACAAAGACTGGACACCTCATCAATGGAGTCACATTCTCTTAAGCGATTAGAGTCATTTCAGTCTGACAAATGATTCTAAGCATCAGCTGCTATGGTAAAGAGCAGAAGACAAGCTTTCATTAAACTAACATCAGGGGGAAAGACCTTAGGAGTGATCCTAGCATGCTTGTGTAGGACATAATCTAGAGATGATTATTGAAACGGGAGTTATCCTCCCTCACATGCGTCTTTTCCGGGTTGCCACTGGTCCCAATTTCATTTTTATGGCTGACAATGTATAGCCACACAGGACTCATGCTTGTCCTTACTTTGCTGAAGAGCTCAACAGCATGACTACAGCTCAAAAGGTGAGATATTCACAGAATGGACTGGCTAGTGTGCTGCATTGATTTAAATCCCATTGAACACGTGTGCAATACTTAAGGGAGACACCTAGTGCCACGATCTTACCCTACAGAGAACACCAGACAACTGACACAGATGCTTCTTGAAGAATCGGAACTCTTACCCTAAGAACTGTTAGATAATCAAGTGTTGAGTCTCAACAGACAGTGCAATGCAAACAAAGTTAGGGGGGCTATATTTCTTATTAAAGCTCTTTGGTTTGCTGTTCTCACTCGTGGCCAGACAGTTTTTTGTACCAATGCCATTCTTTCAATAATCTTCTTCTGTTCATTCCATACTGTATGCATCTTATTCATTTTTATGTTATTATACTTTCCTCATCCTTTAAGTACTCCATTGTATGTTTCTAGTGTGAATTTCATGTCTCCCAGTTGATTTTTGCAGAATTATGCCAAAACCAGAAAAGTTACTTGAGTTTTGCACACTAGTATATTTATATGTTTATGTTTTCCCATAAAGTAGTCACAGTAGATTGTCAGAAAATTTAGGGTCAGGAAAAGTGAGAAGTTCCTCCTTTAGTAGAAGGTTTCATTAAGTCCACTTTCTTGTGCTCACGTTACACATAAGAAAAAACAGTAAAAATAACCATAGCAAACAGCTCACTCTGATAAACAGGTACGGTAAAAAAAAAAAAAAATTTGCAAGCTTTGGAAGAGTTTACAAAGAAAGAATGTTGGGAAGATGAGCAACTGAAGCTTACCAAGGGATCTACAGTTTATCTATTATGGTACATCATGTAGTTCCACCATACACCCTACATCAATTATTAATTAAAAGTAATGATATAGGACATAAAGAGTTTACAATATAGTTTCAATATAATCTGGAATTCACAAATTAAAATTGAGAACATCTGTTTCGATGTAAAAAAAATAACAGACAAACATAATGAGATAAATATAATAAGTAGTGCAAACATAATGTCGTGACGAACTGTACTAATAACATTAAAGAAATGTCCATGGGGTCAAATCACTTGAGAATGACATCAAAAAACACCGTAAGAACCTGAGAGTTCAGGGATATGAGAATGAAAAAAAAAAAAAAAGAGAGAGAGAGAGAGAGAATACAGAAAATTATTTTGACAAGAAACTTAAAATGGTATACTGGAACAGATTATTACAGTTCATAAAGTCCATAAGTGAAATACTTCATACTAGAAACACACAATGGAGTACTTAAAGGATGAGGAAAGTATAATAGCATAAAAATGAATAAGATACATACAGTATGGAATGAACAGAAGATTATTGAAAGAATGGCATTGGTACAAAAAACTGTCTGGCCAAGAGGGAAAACAGCAAACCAAAGTTCTCATAAATTCATTAAATTTATGCAGCATAAAGAACTTGCACTTCACAAAGATCTAGGCTGTAGGAAAAGAATCATTGCACAATTTTTTTAAACTTAGGGTACTGTCATTTAACTTTAATTAGAAACCTTTGGAATGCCCGGAGATCAAGTTTGTGGGATTTTTATGTGATTATCCTCAGTTAACAGGCATGGGAAAATGTAATGATGCCCACAATCAAACCTCTGGAGAACTAGTAGAGCTTCATGACTTCAAACACTTGATCACTAGTGAGCAAATAATAATAATAATAATAATAAAAATACTTACATAGCACAGCAACAGAATAAATAGAAACTAATATCACATCTAGAAAACTATCTAGCAATAATATCTTACATCTACGTAGCAGCAAAGAAAACATTATGAGTTTTTTCAAATCTACATAACATTGCTTACATGAACATTTTAGATAAATTAAATCCCTGTTAATATTTTTTTCTAATTTGCTTGCATTAAGGTCTTTTCTAAAATTAACATTTAATTCCCTGTATCTGCAATTTTAATGGATTTTTTCTAAAACAGATTTTGAATCACTTATTCACTATTTTCAAATAGCAAATAAGTGCTTAGTATATATGCATTCATTATTTCAGATACTCAAGAGAAGTTTAAAAACGTTAACTATTATAAAGGCAACCACAGGAACAAACAACTATTTTTATAATTTTATTTATTTATCAGATACATAATTTACAATAAGCACTTAAAAAATCATAGGAAGTGCATTAACATACTTACATATGCATGCCAGTCATTAAAGGTATTCTACTATTGAATATACATTGCATATATACTAGCATAAAATCACTTTACTATAAAAGATAGATAGTATAAAGCTCACTTTCATACTATATCAAGTAGTAGGCATAAAAGACTTATATATATCATTTGTCAAGAGTAAAAAACTACAAAATTCTAATCTGCTTTTAAGAAATATCCTCTTGTCCATGACTAAATCAGCAAGAAATATCAAAGTTATGCATTTTTATTACTGATGTTAGAAACATCTGTAGTCTAGCTTTTTCAGTGTTTTAATCTTAGCATGTTATACTATCAGAGTATTAATCATCCAAGGTACGTTCCTCATTACTTGTTCTGAGAGCTGTTGGCATTCTCCTAGCATTATGATATTCAGTTTTCTCTTTCAAATTATAACTCTGCACAGCTTATCTGCATAACTAAATGTTTTAAAATCTTAACAATTTCTATTTTTATTACTTTTCTTCTTTCAAATTATATCAGTATGTAGCTTAAAAGTGGGGGAGAAACTTTTTAAAAATATGGCTCACAAAAATGTATTAAAAGTATTAGTTGTTGAAGTATTAACAAATATTGTATACAGTATTTATTACACTGCATTGAACTGATAAATTCAGAAATATTTTGATCATTACCACAAATAATAAAATATATTCCTAATGCTATATATTGTGCATTTCATCTACAGAAAAATCATTTCCTTATATTACAAATACTGCATGTATTTTGAATACAAATTTGAATGTATAAAATGTTTTAATTGTTTAAAATAATTTTTCAACATAAATCTATGTACAAGGCTTGGGTAGCTTCTGAGAAATACATCTGATATTTACTGATTAACATAAGTAAATTATCTTTAATACTTATAAATAAATAGCATAATTATGAAAACAAACAGAATGATTAAAATGAAATAAAAGTACACATATAATGAAATTTATAAAAGGAAATTTTTATTCTTTAATGTACAGATATTTTATAAGCATATTGGATATAACGACCACATTTTGATCACACATAGAATATATAGCATTTATACAAATGCAGTTTTCTAATTATACTAAATACAAAATCATTAAACACATTTTCAAAAAATTTAAATTAACAAATGCAGAATTCCATGCTTTTATTCTGATTTGCCAAACATTTTAGCAAGTAACATGCAGTACTTTAATGTGATTACACACATTTTTCTTTTCAAGAGCACTTCTTTGCAGTATATACTGGCTTACAATTTACAGGAAAATAACAGTATGTTACAAAAAAGTCTCTTCAAAATTATAAATATGTACTCACAGAGATCAGAAATCATTTTTTAATTCATAATTTTCATTTATTCCTTAGGTATTTTTCACTTGGCATAAACTTAAAAAAAATAATGCAATTCTTACAAATACCTAAGACATCACAATTTTCTGAATTTTTATACTCGTATAAATACTTTAAAGAACAATTAATAAAATAAATAAATAAATTCTTTAAAAAATCCATGCAAATTTTTATCCAAACTATTATCAACTTTTTTTTTTATTATGAATCATGTTTTAGAGGAAAATAAATACTCAATATGTTTTCCGAATCTTTATTTCAGAAGAAAAATGTAACATTATTCCTATTACTTAATCAAGAACAATTAAAAGAATAAGTAAATAAATTCTTTAAAAAAATCATGCAAATTTTTATCCAAATTGGCTTCAACTTTTTTTAGAATTATGAATCATAAGTTTTAGAGGAAAATAAATCAATATTCAATATCTTTTCCCAATCTTTATTTCAGAAGAAAAATGTAATGTTATTCTAATACTTAATCAGCACAAATGCAAAAAACAATTACTAATAAATGCGGTTGATAAATAGCAAATAAAACTGAAACATTCAAAAATACATATTTACTGAGCATGTCTTTCCTCTGTGAAACAAAATCTATAAACATTTATTTACTGCGGTGTGTGTGTGTGTTGGGGGAGATAAAGCTTTGTGCTGCAGACGTAAGAATCTTTAAAAAAATCTTTTTAGTATGGAGGCTTAAAATTTTATAATAAACTTCTTAAAGAAATAATCTAATGATGAGCTAATCTCTTTAATTGCAATATTCTAAGAAATATACTAATCAGCAGACATTATAAATTAACTGCAGTACTGATACTGTTTATGTGTACTTTCTTATATTGTTTTCCAGCCACTGCTTAAAAAGTTCCACTGCCAGTTCAATAAAAAAAAAAAAAAAAAGTGAATTAGACGTATTTATTACAAAACCTAAATTTTCATGGTAAAAGAATTTAAATCATAATTTTAGAATGTGAAAATATTTATTTAATTCATGCTTGTAATTTAATAAATTATACATATTTTAAATTAAGAATTGATAACTCTACCGAGCTGAAAGAGAGAGAGAGAGAAAAGGTGACAGAAAAGAGAGGGGGGAAACACATTTTTATTTCCTACAACAATTAGGTATTTCAAAATGCCTAGCACATACCAGAATTAATACTCCTTGTCATATGATACAGACATCCGGTTTTAACTCTTAATCTGAGACATGCACCACATTTTCTTGAAATCCGACTATGTGACTAGATCTGGACTTTTGTTTCAAGAATTAGTTTTAACATTCCCATACGTAAAAGGAACTATAAAGTTTATACATACATTATGCATGCATAAGTTAATAACTTTACAAATGGGATGCTTTATAATTTTTAACTTTTCATAAATACAATCTTAGAAAGAAAGATAAGTAATAAACGATTATTCATGCTATTTATCATATGAATTCACTTCATAATATAATTTAATAAAAAAAAACATAGTAAATGGAAGTTTACAAATAATGTGCTGCAAACATTAACTCGGGCACATATACTCATTCTGCAATTTAAAACTTCTATTAATACAGAGGAGGGAGGAAAATAAAAGAATTAAGTTACACGTGTAATATACATATATACAAAATGGATTACAAAGTAAAATTATTTTTCTAAACGAATCATTATTATATGTGGCACATAAAAAAACTGTCATCTTCATTATATGAGCCAAAACATTTCTGACAACTTTAAAAAAGAGGGACACAGTAACTATGTAATTTCACTTTTGCAACTTTAGTAACAAATGACACAATTATTATAAAATAATAATTATGGATTTTAAAATTATTGGAGGAGAGGAGAAGATTCAATAACAAAAGATTTCAGAAACAAAACAACAAAAATACCAGTTTTTTTATTTTCTTTCTTTTCCCAATTGAAATGAAAAGAAATGCTTTAGTCAAACATTTAAAACTGGAAACCCTTGAAATTATACTTGGTCCATTATTCAAGGATTTGTAGAAATCTCGAATGTTCATTTTCTTTGCAGAACGTACATTTCCTTGTTTAAAAAAGTGTCACTATCTACTTTTAGTGTTAAATGTGAGCTAAACAGTGTGACATTATATTCATGTCACAATTTGCCTGCTTCTGGTACTTCATTCAGAACCATTGTGAACCAAGTTTTTTTAATGTAAAGTTTATAAAAACGTTGGTCACCTTGCACTTTATAATAAAAAATGCTGCTTATATAACTCACATTACACTTTAGATTTAAAAAAAGAGGCACTTGTGGTCAGTGAAGAAACATATTATCTTTTAAAATTTAGTCTGATTGCTAAATTTCTAATCAACCACTTTTTTCTTCCTCATTTTCGGAGCCAGAGTCACTACTGTCATCACTGCCACTTCCACTGTCAGAATTACTACCACTATCGCTATCACTGTCGCTTGAGCTTGAATCGTTGTCTTCCCCTTCCTAAATAAAAAGCAAAATAATAAATAATGAAAATACATAAAAGAAAAAGTGGCATATAGGTAGTTGCTGAAAATTGATTTTTAAAAAAAGTTTAAAATTATTTCTAATACTTGGCATGAAATCTTTCTTAAAGGGAAGTAATGAGCACTTCTTTTACATGAACAAAATAAAACTGAAAATTTAGGAAAACAGTAGCCTTATTTTTGCTATCAGTTAGAAAATTGCAGTTATCCAGAAGCTTTACTCCACACTCGTTTTCTCACTTATCAGTAAAATCCATTCCTTCATTCCATCTCTGTATTTAATTCTTGAGAAACTTTATTATACATCCAGTCAGTGTGGTTTGACATATATTGACCAAACTAAAACAGTTAAACTTTTGCAGCCAGGAACATGAAACTTTTCTTTGATTGAAAACTGAAGATTTCTTAAACTTCCTGAACTAGTTAAAAAATTAAGAGTGAGTAATATAATCATTTTATATGTTTAGAACAAAATTTCAACTAGTTAACAAATTAAGAGTGAGTAATTTAATAATTTTATATGTTTGCAACAAAATACTATGCAAAACTAGAATAGTTTTAAAATTTTATTTATTTTACTTTTTATAAAGAAGCAAAAGAAAGAATCTATGAAATAGCATCTAAATCCTTCAACAAAATACAATAATTGCAAAAATTGCAGAAACCTTTACGAAAAAGTGCACATTTGAAGTCTGATGGTCCATGACACCTTATTGATGAGCTATTTCTGCCTAACAAGTTTTCGTTCACGGCATAGATTGGTGTGGCTATTTCCAGATCATTCGAGCAACGGAATCAGATCATCTTGAACCTTCTTTTTGCAAACATCACTGTGACGTGACAATCTAGTTCAGATAAAAAATACTTCACTAACCTCAAAACATTCATGCATCGAATGAATTTGGACTCAAACATGTCCTATACGTACTTTTGGGCATTTATATTCCCATTAATCACACAGCTTCTGCCCACACTTTTTGATGTCATACAACCACAGATTGTGACAATAAGCGGATCTTTCTTAGAAGGTGTAATGCAATCAGGATGCCCCAAATACAGTTAAAACAATTTTAAAAAATATTTTTGCAATTAAAATTAGAGTTTCTACACAAAAACAAGCAATTAGACAGCAGGCAAAAAGGCAGATTTTTCGGTGCACAAAACTAAAAGTTTCCTTTTGGTTCCACTCGGCAAAAAGACACTGAAGGCGCAGAAAAACTTTATTCGCTAATCTGCTAAGTTTCAAACATAAACAAATATGGCTGCTATGGCAAGAAAAATTAGGCTTAGCTGCACTTAAACAATTTTTAAATTGTTGATAATTCTACAATTATTGCATGCAGATTAACCAAAGACATAAAAACTTAACCGGAAGATAAGAACAACATAACTCAATCATTTTTAAAGCAAAAAATGCACAATTTACCACCATATAAGAATAAACAAAACTTAGCTCATGGAGCCGAGTAACAGTGAGTATATATATATATACACACACTTTTGGTGTGGCCAATTGCAACCAAAAAAAGAGGTGTGCAACTACATGTTATAGCAGTCCTATATACAAAATGTCAACATTCTATCAACTCATTTTTGAGTTATGCAAGATACATACATACATATGTACATACAGACACCACAAAAAAAATCCCCTCTGAAACCACTTAAAATCAGTTTTATAATTCGTTTGGGAAAAAAGATTCCTTTATTCTGTCCTTACATACAAATGTCAAGCAAAAACATTGTTAAAATTGCATTCAATACAGGTCAAAATGGATATTTTCATTGAAATATGGCACCTGGAATTTTTCGTCATTACACTTCCTTTTACTTCGCCCACAGAAGTAAAAATGAAAATGACAGTAACTTTTCATTTGCTTTCTTTTCAAGAATTGCAATTTTTATTCATTGTGTACTATTTCCAACATAAACACTTTATTACTTCAGAAGACTTATTTTGGGGGAAAAAGTTCCAATTTTTTTTAATAATTAAAAAAGTTTATATTTTTTCTAACCATTTTTCGTGTTCCTAACTTTTCAGGTGACTGATGCAACAAAAATGATTCACATTAAAGAGCTTAAGTTAGAGATAATTGGGTTGGGTTGGGTTATTCAATTATGGCAAAGCACGCGAGGGCTATCTGCCTAAAGGGAGGGATGCCTTCGTGGAGGACTTTCTAAGGGAAACTGGCTCGTATACACGTTACACATGGGGAAAACCACGAAAACGCCCATGCAGCCAGCCCGTTCGCGGGATTCGAACCTCGGACCGAACTACCAGTGTTCAGCGTCTTTACCGCTCGGCCGCTGGTGGGCCTAGAGATAATTGGAAAATAAAGTTTGGAAGTAGGCACATCATTAGTGCAGCACTTCTAAATCTATAAAGAACAACACATTTGATTCAGGTCATCACTTTACTACAAATATTAAACACTGGTAGATCGTACTAACATATATTTTTGCACATGCAAATCTACCAAACTTGGCTACACTGCTTAAAGTAAATTCTGAAACAGTAAATAAATATATGTCCCTCAAGATTAGAGCCTAGAACGTGCATAATGAGACAGCTCAACAGAAATTAATCCATTAGTGAAGAAGTTGAAAACTGCAGATACTAAGTTTTACAATAAAGAATATTTTCCTGAATGAGATTTAAAAATTTTTAAGGCTTGAATTACAATCAAAATAACTGTTCTCCCATTTTTCTGTGCCATTCCATCTTTTTCTTCTTATAATTATTTTCATGATTAATTATTTGCGAGGCCTAATAAGGCTCATATACTGAATAATTAATAAGACTAAATTTCTATAAATGCTACTCCTAAACTTATACTTCAAAAATTAAAATAAGTATAAGATGCAACTCCTGGTGAACAGAACAGCATCAGGCTGTCTCTTCAAATGTATGAAGTCATATTTATAATTTATATGAATCTAAAAATTTAATATTCCACTTCAGAATTGATGTGCTTTTTTATATCTATTATAAACTGAAAACTGGAGGAAAAATAAAAATAACAATGCAAAATCTATGTATTTCTTTTCATTACAAAAAACATGCTTCTATTTCCTGCATGTCTCTAACATTTAATACTTTTATTGACTATGTTTATTAATTTTAATCATTCTGATATTACAAATATGCTACAAATAAGTCACTTAGTCAAAAAGATACGTTAAAATAGGATATAATAACATGCATTATGATATAACTTAGAAATGTTCATATATAGTTCATTAAATGCACATATATACCTTTTTCTCATCTTCTTCATCGTCGTCGTCATCATCATCATCGTCGTCATCATCATCGTCGTCATCATCATCATCATCATCATCACTTCCTGAATCACTACCAGAATCATCTGATCCTGAACTTGATCCAGATCCAGAACCAGACCCTGAACCCGAATCATCTCCATCAGACTTTTCAGAATCATCATCATCATCAGAAGATTCTTCATCTGAACTCTCTGTATCTGTTTCCTTTTTAAAATTCTTCTATATTTAAAAAACAAGATTTTGTAAACATTTGAAAGTAAATACTATAAATAATTACTACATCATTTCAGTTTGCTAGATAATACATACTATGGTTTCAGTTTGCTGGGTAATGGTTTTCTATAAATATGTGAATTATTTTAAAAGACTTTTATTGACTGTCAAAGCAATCAATAAAAGATTATAACAACAAACTTAAATACAGCAGAAGACAGAATAATCTGCCAGTGTTTGAAATCCATGCAGCTCTTTGGATGCCGTTAGTAAAACATAAATGGCTGTGGCAGGATTGTTATTGTTGACTTGTTCTTTCATTCAATATTAAAGCAAGCTACCACATTCTATTAATAATTGCTAGCAAATAAATATTTTGTTACAAGTTGCTAAGCATATAGCTACAATTGAAGTATGCTGTTTTAAATGAGCAAAAGCACAGTAAATGGAATTTCAGTAATTTTTATTAAAAAAACATCAACTAAAATGTGTGCAAGTATGCTATATACAACAGTCTTACATTGTTAAGCTCACCAAGCATTGTAACTCAAAATATTTTTGATCCAGACATAATTCTCACGTGAGAATTTGATGAAGGAACTGAAATGGAGTTTACTATTTGGCAATTACCAAATGATGAAGAGTTTGCCATTAAATATTTTCAAGAAAAGGAATTACACATAGGAAAAGACAAATGACCATAATTATATTTTTAAACAGCAGTGGGAATACATTAGAGTTTTGCTATTATTTCAGGCTGCTTTTCATGCCAAAATTTATATTTAGTGATGACTGTAGCCACATTATAGTAAAAGCTCTGGAATTTTAAACTTTTATTATAACTGGAATTAAAAATTGCCCTAAGTCAGACTAGCAAGTTCTAAATAAATTCACAATTTTCCAGTAAATGCAAGTGAAAGAAATAAGACAACAAAATCAGGATTGATTAAGAAGAAATGATTTTGTATAATTTAAAGAGAGTGGGACAGGATAAGATTATATGGATTCTGGCAAAACACACAAATATCGTCTGCTATGAAAACTGATGCCTTCCTAAAGGATTTCTTAAAAGAAATGGACTTATATTCATGTTTCAAATGGAGATAACCAAAAGGCCTCCCATCCAAGGCCCACAAGGCCTTCACTGGGATTTGAAGTCACCTACAGTGTTCAAGGAATTTACTGCTTTTCCACTGGTCAGTGACTAAAAGTTGAGCTGTGTAAAATATTTTAAAAAGAATTTTTGTATGCTATTTAGTGATTAGTGAAATTTGCTCTGTTGCATATAGCAAGATAGTGAGAAGATGTGCCTCCAGACAGTTTAAAAATTGCTTGGCATAACTTATAACTAATTAGCATATTTCATGGTGAGGATAATGAAGATAATAGCCACGAATGTGAATGTTTTTGGATATCACAAACCAAAAGTTAAATTTTCCAATTAATGGATTTTTTAAAAAATGTGGAGAAGCAGTAATAAACGAAGATGATATAACAGTAGTTTTTTTTATTATTATTGTGATGACAATGCCGCAATTATCAATAAATTAACAGACGGCAAAATCTGTAGTTATGGCTCTATATCCAGAAGATACCACAACTAATAGTGAAGAAAGTGACAGAAAAATTATTGAATATGAAAAAATTTTGATTGACAAATTAATCGGAATTCTCAACACAACAATTACAAGACTTGAACAGGGGAACTTTGTGACTGAATAAGAAAATATGTCTACAGAATTAAAAAGAAAGTATTAGCACAAGAAAGCAACTTAACAACTTACATTGAAAGAAACGTTTCAAGTAAACAAATAAATATTAAGCTTCTTTTGGTAAATTTTGTTACCCTTTAGATCATAAATGCTTCATTATTTCATAACTTCTACATGCCATCTTATAAATTTTAAACTGATGATCTAATATCCAGAAAAATCCCAAATCCGGATCTCAGACTTTGCACAGTATATATTTTTCTGTAAAAGGTAAAAAAGAAATGACCATATACGTAGCGTATTCGGAAACTAAGTACCGTTTCATTCTAGCACCGTCGCAGCGCTGTGGCAACTGCGATTTACTGAAACCTTCAATATTCACTTCAAAATCACTGCTTCAAATGACTACAGAAAAAGAAAACATCTGCCTCTTAATTCCACGAATTCCATTCAGGTCAGAAGAACATTTTTAAACCTAATCATGTCCCCTTTTTTGAAATACTGTAATAACATTCTTGTGCACATCTGCATTGAATACAACTTTCTCTCTTTGCAAATTATTTACTCCCTCAAGCATTCCCCTCCCAACCACCCACATACTGCACTCCGTATCGCTTGTCCATCAAGCATACCATTTTTCGAAAGCCTGGTAAAAATCTTCAAATCAATGACTTCAAAAGAAAAGAGCACCACAATTGTATATTTCAGGTTCTTTTGTAAAAAAAAGGTGCACGTTATGCAGCCAATATACCTAAAAATTAAAAAATGTAATTGAAAATTATATGTGCGCATTTTACACTGGTACACATTGTATACCACAATATACAGTAATTGCTTCTACTTGCTTTTTTAAAATTTATTTATTCATTCTTTTCTCAGTATAAATCTAATAATTTTTATTTTATAATCTGAAATGTCTGAAACTCTAAAATCTGCACATCCTCAAGTTCTAAGCTGTGCAGATTTTTAATCTTCTAATCGTGCTTTTTCCCCCCTTTAATAAAAATTTTGAAAAACACTTTTAGACAAAATAATTACGCTCCTAACTGAAAGTAATAAAAAAAATTATACTCTAGCATTGCTTTGAATGACAGGGTTGCCACTTAAACAAGAGAATGAAATTCCCTGACTTTTCCAGGTGTGTTTCAAAAAACTTCCATGCACATGCCTGTGCTGAGGATAAATTAATTTTCGTACCACTTGAAAACACAATAAAAAAAAAATCTGAAAGATTTCAGATTTTAAATTACGTCCAAAGGCGCGTTTTTTTAACGTTTCGTGTGCTACCTTTTTTTATTAAATATCATGTACTACGTACTCAAACCATAAAATTCAGTTCAAAATCAATATCGCAAAATCATTTTAAAATGAACATATCTTTAGAATTTCCGTAAGTCTCGTGCGCTGGAGATAAAAATGTTTTTTTTTTTCCGTACAGTGTTGCCATTGCTCGCGTTGAAATCATTTAGTTTGTTAATCGGAAATTCGTTGAAATGTTACAAAACATAAAATCGATAATAAAGCAAATTTCAAATTCAAAATTAGGGCTTCCAGATGCCCATATTCGCAGTAGGATTACGTCAATCAAAATTCGATGGCTCTAGGTTTTATCACAATGCGAGAAACATGCATACATTTATGCAGACTTTTCATTTTTTAAAATTTAATGCAGAGCGATAACATTTAGTGGCAACAATTTGAAAAGTGAAACGGGCATTCAGAGTGATTCAACGCAAAATCGCAAAACGAAAGTAATAGTCCTTCGGGACTAAATCCCTTTGGACTAAAAATGTGACAATTACATATGACATATACCTAAAGGCATTACTATTACAAGAACTATAATAGGATTGTTTTCTCAACTGAGGATTGAGATTAAAATATGCCCAATCGAGATTAAAAAATGTCTTTTCTGCAGACATTTTGCAGCTAAAGGAAGAAAGAAATCTATTTAACGATATTTTTAAACCAATTCAAGTATTTTGTATTTATTTAGCAGCATACACATGTAAAAAATATGTGCACTAAATTTCGTGATGGTATGTCATCATACTGCTAGAATTAGTTTCACAAGTATGCCAGAGAAAACTGTCTGAAACCTGAAAGTATTATTAACTAACAATAAATAAATTTAGAAGCAAGATGCCACATTAAATGATACAAATAACATTAAAATAAAGTTAATTACTTAAAGATTAAAAACTGAATTACAAAATATGATGGTATTTTGGCAAAAAATAAATATATTAACTGGTTAGCCAAGATGACTGATTATTATTTTTTTATTTTAATGCAAAATGACAAATGAGACATTTAAGAAAGAATAGGTTTAAAAGATTTTGTTTTATTATTTTGTTTATATTTATATATATTTTATATGTTTATTTATTATTGTTGAGAATGAGGGTAATTTCTGTCATTTAACATGCACTGCAGATGCGAGTCTCTCAATTATCGTGATTACTAGTGCAGTTAAAAAGGGGGAACATGATTTGGGGTAAGCAAAGCTGCTCGAAACTTGCTTTGCAAACAAGCTTAACTTTTAAAATAAATGTTATGCAGTTGGTTTAAAAGTTTACATAGATTGGCAACACGTTTCACTTTGATAGGATGCAACTTTTTTTGTGTAGTAAAAAATGTACCTCTGACTTAGTGTGGTTATAAAAATAAAGATGTTAAATCATTTATTATATTCATTAATAAAAAATAAATATATATAACCCAAACCATAACAACAAAATTTACTTACCTGAATGCCTTCTCCCTTTTTACTTTTCTTCTTCATTGTGGCTTTCCTGTATTTATCATATTCCTGAAATTCTGCAACTGTTAATCCCTAAAAATATTTGAATATTGAAAATGAATAAAATATTTTAAAATTTTCTTTCTGATTTCAGAATATTTAAATAAATGCAATAAAAGTGCAACTTGAAAAAGGAAATATATATATACATAATTCACAATATTTTTAATACTTCCTTATTAATGTGGTGCCTGTTCTATGAACAGTCTCAAGATAGTTCATAAATCATTAATGCAAGTGAACTTCAAATGGCTAACTGTCCTAACAAAAATCATTTATGGTTTGCTCATGATGAGAACAGCTCTAAATAAACATGTTGTTATCATATTATTTTCATATTAGATCTAGTGGAAAGTTTTGTCTGATAACATTATTTCAAGTTTCAACATGCATGTATGTGTTCCTTCGAGACATACATGGCCGTCTCTCTTTATCATTGCATTTATACGCACATGCTTTTCTAAATTAACTGAAATAAAAGTGTATCATATCATTATTGAGTGAGATGCAATCATGTAATCGTGGCTACTGGTAAAGTTCATTTAGGACAGTGCATTTTGTACAAATTCCAACAAGGAGAAGCACTACAGAAACATATTGAAATTTTTTGATGGAAATGCAGGTTCAGAAAGAGAATGCAGGAGATGGTTGGAAAAATTTGAAATGGGTAATTTTGATGTTATTGATAAGACTAGTTTTGGGTGGCCACCTTTAATCAATGATGATATTATCAAGATCATGACAGAGCAAGATCCTTTTTTCATAACATCGGAGCTATCCAAAAAGCTTAACTTTGATAAACAAACCATTTCAGACCATATTTGTAAACTAGGATTGGTTTATAAACATTCCAAATAGGTATCTTATGAATTGAGTCAGAAATATTTGCATGATGGAGGCAACATATGCACATCTTTGCTTACGAAGAACAAAAACAAATCTTTCTTGGACCTGATAATAAGTGGTTATGAAAAATGGATTACCTACAAAAATATCATTAAGAAAAGGGCATAGTGCGAGCCCAGACAACCTGCCACTTCCATCTGTAAACAGAATTTGAGCCTGAATAAGAGAATGCTGTGTATATGATGGGACATCTAAGAACCAATCATTACGAGCTTTTGAAGCCTAAAGAAAAGCTCAATTCGGAAAGACACTGTATAACAGTGGCACGAGTCTTTAACAACTTACAAGAATAAACTATAAAGGTTAAATAATTCAGAGGATCCATTTATAATGTTCACAGGAAAAACTGCAGCTTCATATATATTTTTATTAATTCTACGAACATTTATGCATGTAACTTGAAACTTCTTGGTAATTTAATAATTAAAATTGTGCAATTTCTAATAACTAGCACAAATATACTTAAAACTTACTTATATGAATAATTGAACAGTTTAAAGTGGAACACATTAATAAATTCTGCAGCACTTTCATTTAGCGAAAGTACGCAAGTTCAATTACAGGAACAACAAAATTCAACAGCTCTTCTTGCATATTTGCTTTAAGAAGTATTATACACACCTTTAAGAACTTTTGCATATCCTTATTATACTTTCTCATCATTTCTTGAACTCTTTTAGCATATTTGTCTTTTTCTTGATTTGACATAGCTTTCCACAATTTGGCAATTTCAGTCATGCGGTTCTTAGGGTCAACATGGGTCAATTCACTTAATTTTTCTGAAGAAAATAACCCATACCCACTCCTAGTAAGGAAAGAAAAATAAAACTTTTATTCTGAAACTCGCAGAAATACAAAATGACTTTTAAAAAATCAAATTCAAAAGATGACAAAAACTACACAACATTAATTACAAAAAAGAAAAATAGTACAGAAAAATGTTTGCATACTGAGGAGGACGTCTAGGCTCTCCTTTGAATAATCGCTTTCTACCACTAGTTTCATGTTTCCTAAAAAAAGAAAGAAAAAAAAGAACCCATGAAAAACAGCTAATATCAATTTTAAATTATAGAGAAATTCTTCTTAAAATTACTAATGATTACCAAAAAAAAAAAAAAAGATGTTAGCAATTCCTACAATACAACCGTTTTAAAGTTCTTTAGCTTACCATTAAGTTAAAATATAAATAGACCTTTGGCCACATATATGAAGTTATATATTCTCTGTACATACTTCTAAGATTCAAAGAAAGGCCTTTTGATCTGTTTAGTAATCATAGGATGAAATATTTGATTACAGATCCATACACAATTATCATAATTATATATACAGTGATAATATACCAATATTTAATGGGTTGTCATAGATGGAATGGATAACTACTACAATAAAATCTTGACCATTTGAACAGTTCCAGAAATGCTGAATGCTGGATATGTGAGAATTATGAACAGTTGAACATATAAAAAATATAATTTCAAATAGAATAGCCAAATAATTGAAAGAAAAACTTTTCAGTCTAAAATTATAAAAAAAACTATCGTATTTGTTATCATCTTGAATATCTAAAACCTACATTTAAAAATATACAAAATTTCAGAAAAAATTTTGTAGGCCTTAACCATACTAAAGTGAAACATCTTATCCAATAAGGGTTGCCATGCTACCCGGAAAACTGGGAAAAGTCAGGGAATTTAAATATTTTAGTCAAAATCTAGAAAAGTCACAGAATTTTATACGATCCCCAAAAAACCAATTTTTGCGCCAACGTCGGAAGCGATAATTTTCTTGGCGAATCATGCATTGCATTAGCATCATTCGGACAGCTGGCATGGAGCCAATTTTCGCAGCATCAATCAGATTGCCTTTTAGAAAGGGAAAGCAAGTTTTTAGCACCCTTGAGAATTCACAAATTTGCATGCTTATGTGCAGTGCATGTTGAACAAAAGTAAATTCTGCCCATTCTCATATAAGATAAAATCGTTTCAACTTTTTGTTCTTTCTTAAATGCCTTGTCATTTTGCAGTATAATAAATCATCTGGGTTAACCATTTAATATATCCATATTCGGCAAAATACCATTGATTTTTGTAATTCAGTTTTTCATGCTTAAGTAATTTATTTTATTTTAATGTTATTCGCATCATTTAATGTGTCTTCTTCCTTCTAAATGCATTTGTTATTAGTTAATAATACTTAAAGTATTATTAACTAATAACTTTATAAAAATTTCAGGTAGTTTTCTCTGGCATACTTGTGAGACTTAATTCTGGCAGTATAATATGACATATCATAAAATTTAGTGCACATACTTTTTATTTGTGCATGCTTCTAAATAAATATAAAATACTTGAATTTATTTTAAAATAGCATTAAATAGATTTCTCTCTTCCTTTAGGTGCAAAATGCCTGCAGAAAAGACTTTTTTAACACATTCGCTGCCGCTGGCGCGTCAGCATGGCGCTACCTCCCATGCCGGTAACGCTCTGGGGCGACAATCGAGTATGATAAGTAAACTGCTTTAGTTTTATTTCGGATTTGGAGGTTGAACGATGAGGTTTTTGTGGCATGTTAGTGAAGCATTATTTTTATTTTCAGTGCGTGGTTTTTAAATTTTGTGTTTAAATTTTTTTTTTTGTGCATTTTTAAAAATGGCGGACAGTACAAGTATTGCAGGACCTTCACAGCTTAAGAAAAGAAAAGTAAGTAAAAAACTGACTGATGCCGAAATATTAGAATTACTAGAAAAGAGTGATCTTTCCGATTATGACAGCGTAGACGATGAAGATTACAGTTGGGATTCTACGAGCGAATCGGAAGGAGATAGTGATGTCGCTGTGGATAACTTAGAAATGTCGGATTCTGGCACAGAAGATCAACAATTACCGGTAATCCGACAGGTTGACTGGAAAACAGATTCAAGTTGCATGGTAAGTCATACATTTACAAAATCTGAGTCCTTGCTAATACAGCCAACTGAAAGTACTCCTATCGGATATTTTCGCCTTTTCCTCACTGAAGTATTTCTGGAAAAAATAGTCGAAGAAACAAATCGTTACGCATTAGAAATACAAAATAGCGATAAAACGAAAGAAAAGTCACGAATAACGCTTTGGAAAGATTTAAAAGTGGATGAATTTTTAGTTTTTTTGGGAGCATTCTTGCAAATGGGGACAGTAAGAATGAATAGACTTCAGGACTACTGGAAGAAGGACCCATTATTTCATAATGCAGGCATTGCAAATAGCATTAGCCGAAATCGGTTTTTATTAATTTTACGTGCATTACATTTTGCAAAAAATAGTGAACCTGGAGAACCTCAACCTACAGACAGGTTATATAAAATACGCCCTGTTATCGATTTTTTTAACGAAAGAATGTGCGAGATATATTATCCTAATAGAGAACTTTCTTTGGATGAATCTATGGTTCTCTGGCGAGGTAGATTATTGTTTCGCCAATACATAAAGAATAAAAGACATAAGTACGGTATAAAACTTTATATTTTGAGCACATCAAGTGGAATAGTGCAAAAGATTGCCGTGTATACTGGTTTATTAGATGACTATGGAGGGCAAAACCATACACAAAAAATTGTTTTGCATTTACTGAATGAAAAATTAAATGTCGGTCACCATGTTTTCATGGACAATTATTATAATAGCTTTGACTTGGCCAAGTTACTGTTAGATAAAAAGACACACTGCACAGGCACATTGAGAACCACTCGAAAAAACACTCCAAAGAATGTTCAAACTACTAAATTGCGAAAAGGCGATACTATTGAAAGGTATTGTCAGGGAGTAATGATCGGAAAATGGAAAGATAAGCGTGAAGTGTCTTATATTTCTACGGAATACAAAAATGAAATGGTTGACATTTTAAATAAACGAAATGAAATAAAGCAGAAGCCTCTGCCAATCATCAAATATAATGCGTTTATGTCTGGTGTAGATCGGCAAGATCAAATGCTGTCATATTATCTCTCGGAGAGAAAATCACTACGCTGGTATAAAAAATTGTTCTTTCATACTATTGAAGTAATGCTAATGAATTCACATGCTCTTTATAATAAATATTCCGGAAAAAAAATATCACTTTACGAGTACCGACTGAACGTTGTAAAATCACTTTTGCCATCAACAGACGAACAAAAGCCGACTCCCAAGAATCTCAGACATACTCTTCAGAAAAGAGAACTTGCACCTGGTAAAACCAAAATACAAAGAAAAAGGTGTACATCTTGTTCCTCTCAAGGCAAACGCACGGACACTACGTATGAGTGCCGTGACTGTCCCGACAAGCCAGGATATTGCTTGAATTGCTGTGAAATATACCATAAGTGATAATATATTTATGCAGTACTGTTCTACACTGACATTTTGTTTGTAATAAGTTTAATTTTTTTTTCATTTTCTATTATGTTGTTTATGTATATTATACAATATTTGTTACATTTTATAATCTTACATTTACATTTATACATATTTATATTTTACTGTTACATTTTATAATTTTTCATAAATTTCACTTCTCTTTATCCAATTAAACGTTTTATTTCTTTTAAACTGTGACTTTATATAATGTGTCAATAATTTCGCAGAAAAATGATGAGACGCGCCAGAGCGTCAGTGGCATACAGATAATAAGTTGAACGTGAGGTGCCACTGACGCTCTAGAGCGTCCGAAATTTTTTTACACTAAACACGAAAATAAAAGGTTTTTCTTTTTTTCTGGCTTTACTATTAAAATATTAGGAACGTTTTTAATCATTAAAACACTTTTTTTAAATTCGGCTTCTGAGGATGGATATATAAATTTTGGTGGCAGCGAATGTGTTAAATCTGGGTTGAGCAGATTCTAATCTCAATCCTGAAGGGAGAAAACAACTTCTATTATAGTTGTTATAATAGTAATGCTTTGGCGTATATATATCTATACGTCATACATAATTGGCAAACAAGTGGTACCATAATTAATTTACCCTCAGCACAGCCAACGCGCATTATGCGGATAGCCTAGAATTTTCTTGAAACACAGCTGGAAAGGTCAGGGAATTTCCTTCTCTTGTTTGAGTGGCAACCCTGTCCAATTATTAAATTACACTGACCTTGTAAGCTGGCAGAGAATCTGCCACATACATGCATGCACTGTATTGCCATTGATTATCCGTTTTCAAATAAAGTCACATACTGTGCTCATTATTAATGCACATTTTTTGACATCAGAATCTCATAATTCCGTTACCATTCCACTGCATATGGTGTTCCATTTAGGCAGGTACTCCAATTTTAAATCATTTTTCCAAAATGAGAGGAGGTGGAAGATAAATAGCAATAAATTTACATCTTTCTTCGCAAAAACTAAACTGTCTTATCGAGAATTAATTGCGAGGCAAAGATATTTTTTCTTTTTTTTCAATTACGATTAAAGGTATTATTTTCATTTTGATATCATGCTTATTTGCTCTAAATCACACTATTAGGTGACAGTTTTTTTTTGTTCCAAATTGTAGTCATATATGTGCTTTACGAGGCATTTGCTTAAAGGAGAAAATTAAAGGGAATAGTAAATTTCTAAAATTTTTAAATATTCTGGTTTCTTGAGCTCTTCAGTTAGTTGAAGCAAGATAGGTAGGCTTTTACTGTATGATCACTATAATTATTCAAATCAGTTATGAATAAAAAAAAAATTACTCATTTCTCATATGACAGTACAGTTCTTTTCTAGTTATAATTATTAATACATTTTTCAAGTTTTAAAAGTGAACAAAAAGTTTAAAGTTACATACCTACACTGAGGTCATAATTGTAGGCTTGCAAAAGTAATCTATATGTTTTGACAGCCTAGTTAATTACAGAGGAAGGAATATTTACTAAAAAGAAGCAAACGATGACAAAAATCAGAAGCAATCGTTAACTAATAATGCCATCCCCAGGATAAGTTGAACTCTTTCACATAATTTCCCCCTTCCCCTTAATATTATGACTACAAAACTATGGCTGAAGAAACAATCTGGAAGGGATAGGTCTGAGGCATTTTCAGAACTTTTTCTGAAAATATGTTTAATAATAAAAGTTCAAAACAAGAAAGCCAGAATGGAAAGAATTCTTTTTAGCATTTAGAATCAATTGATGATATGAATAATTTTAAGATCTAATTCATGATCTGGAGATTCTAATAACCTACACTGGATTGTTACACTACAGGTTCGGGAAGAAGTGGACGAAATATCAAAATTTCGTCACTGGTCTTACAGGTACCGTCTCACTGCACTCACAGTGCAGCCTCAATTTTAATGAAGAATATCCTGGGGCATGAACTGAGGATCTCTGTCACCATTCTTCCCAATATAAAACTAGCCCAGAAGATTTTCGGCTCACCAATATTTTAAATGTCCCTATGGCCATGCAGACACTATACACTTAGGAACATCCATGCCTTCTCTGTAATTTGAAATTGAGGCCAACAATACAGCTGCCAACGCTGTTAACCACTACATTAATCTGGGCAGCTATATTAAAGGTAACAGAATAGTTGGAATGCTTTTAAGATTTTCTATAGTTTGTGATACGAAATCCTAACTTTCTGTCATTTTTCTGAGCAAAACTTTTCAAACCAAAGAATAATTTCACACATTTTTAGAAATTGTATGAAATTAAATTCTATTTTACCAATATTCCTCAGCATCATAGAAAACCACTGAAGTTACTGAAGTGCACAGTCTCGAAAATGCTAGGACACTTATAAAGGATTAGCCTACTAGAACTTTAAAAAATATAAATAAATAAACTGAAAGGCTAACCCCAATTCTTTTTTGTTGTTAAGTTACTTTTAGCATTGGTGTGTAAGTCTACCAGAGAGAGGAGAAGAAAAAAAAAGGTAATAAATTATACAACAGCATAAAACTTTCCCCAATTTAATAAACTGTGTATCTCATATCACTACAAAAGCGCTATTCATAATAAGAAAAAAAAAAAAAATTCTTGTCAGGTAGCACACAAAAGATTATTATACACCAAGTTATATAATACACATTAGATTCTTAATATCAAAGCTATAAATATCTTTTATTAGTCTTCAATTGTTGAATGGTTGAAGTTATGGTATACTCTCTGTTTCAAATATTCCCATAGAAAGAAGTCTGGATCATTTAAGTCAGGCGAGCTTGGCCTGACTTGTAAAAATTACCTTTCCAAACATCAATTGTTCATCAAATTTTTGGAAATTTTGGACTTTTATAAGACAATTTTTTGGGGAAAAGGATAAGGCCACAACTGATTTTCCAAGACTCCACATACACACACAAAAAAAAGTCTTTTATATTGCTGTACATTTAAAGCTTTTATATTGTAGAGTTTTATATTGCTAATGTCTTTTATATTGCTGTACAATTAATAGTTACAATCAACATGCTGGCAAATGTTTCCAAAACAAGATTTTTTACGCATTTGAAACAATATTTCTAGCATGAAATGAATAAATGAAAAAAATTCACAGTTACTAACCCTTTTGAAGTGGACCCTTCATCATAGGCTTTCTTAGCTTCTTCTGCAATTTTTTTATATTTGTCCTGTAAAGAATTCACAAACATAAAATTTCAATACACAGCTGCACACAAATTATATATATACAGTATCTCAGAATAAATAAATGTAAAACTTAACAGAATGTGACTAGATAAACATTTACATTTTAAAATTATCAAATAATTTACATACAATGAACCCTTTTGGGGCAATCATCTTTGAAAGTGACCAATATTTCAGAGAATTAATTAACATCAGTTCTCTATGATAAACATGCTGCCAGAAGACCAAAATCATCTCAAATCATGAAGCAGTCATCTTAAAGTTCCCTATATATGTACCCAATCATTTCAGATGTGACAAAAATGAAACACAGAGTAAAAATGGGCAAAAAGTGTTTCTAATTTTAAAAGATTTTTTTTTTTTTTTTTTTGTAATTTCTATTAATAAACCCAAATATCATTAAGTAAAATTAGATTGTTGGCTCTTGTAAATTTTGAATGTTACACCAGATCTTAATATACTGAACTATAATTTGTAAATAATTAGATACCTATCAGTAGTCTACAGTACACCATATTATCATATAATAATAGACAATATAAATTTTTTTCTGGTTCAAATTTTTACCAGCATTAGTTTTTAACAGTTAGTAATTATAAATATTTTGCAAGGAAATCGGTTTTTTCCCTCCCCCCTCAATTTTATTTATGCTGGATTGTATCAAGAATTTCTTTCATAAGTTTGAAAATAAATTGACTTAAAATCCACTTGAAATATTTCTTAGCACTTTTTCATTATTTAGCTTTATATTTTTAAAATTCAAATACATAATTTTTGCTAAGTTTTATTTTTAGTTTAAATTCAATTTTTCTAGAGATTAAACTTTTAATAAGTTTCATAATTACAGTAGTTTTCTGTTCATTTCCAACGGAACAATCAATATTAATAATTAAAATGTATGCATATGTATACATATACGTGCGCATTCTATGTATGCATAAAATTATGAAACTTAACACTATATAATAATTTTAATTTAGTACTAACTTTTTTCTTGTCTGAAAGTTCATTATATTCTTTTGCTAACATTTTCATAACTTCCTGCTTTGATAATTCTGGATGTTTCTGCCGAGCCACAGCAAATTTCTCTTGTTGAAAATAAAACATGGCAGATAAGGGCTTTTTTGGTCGAGCACCATCAATGGCTTCCAGTTCAGTGATATCATTATTGACAGATTCAATAGTAATATGATTTGCTTTCTTCTTGTTAGAGGTCTTCATTTCACTTTCCAGTTTTTCTCGTTCTTTTTCAGGCAAATTACTTAAATATGCAGCATATTCTTCTTTATATTTAGCTATAGCCTAAAAATAAGAAAATATATATATAAAAAAAAAAGATTACCTATAATTTATAGAATTTTTCTTTAAGAAACCAAATACTAATTTCACACGGGGAAACAAAATTTAAAGAGATAGTTTTTAAGGACAAACAAGATTGATTATTAACAATTTTACGAGATGTCCACCATTACAAATATTTTAATGATTTCACATAATGTTTATAATTCCTTATACTCATTATTTTAATTATTATTTTTTTAAAGATTAAAATATAAAAAAGATGAAATAATTCTAAGGTCGAAGTTCTTCATATAAGTAACACACATGTCTTTAAAGACAAATATTGCTGTCTATGTACTTCTAGTAAAAAACTAAAGATGTTCTTGATCATATTATATCATGATCTGTTTTACATACATTTTGCATTTCATTTAAACTTATTGGATTGAATTAAATCTACTTCGTCAATAGTGCATACACCACAATAGAATAAATGCACTCTTTAAAATTCATTATTTGTTTACCACAGCGAAACTCTGGCCTAGCTTCACTTAACATCTCAATCATTTTATAACTCATCAGAATGCACAAAAATTATGTATATCATCTGGAGAATTACCTAATGGTTGCCACATGTTCTATTCAAATACTATAATAAATCTAAAATGATGTATAAAACAAACTAAACAAGCAAAAAAAAAAAAAAAAAAAAAAAAAAAGAGAGAGAGAGAAGAAAAGAAAGAAACATTTTTTTACAAACGATTTGCGACAAGGCAAAAATACATAAGAACTCAAAATATGTACATTACACATTATACGAAGTAAATCTTAAACACTTATTTCCCCGAATGAATTCCAGAATGGGTGAAGCAGGATTTAATTCGCAATAATAAAAGAAGGTGCTATCTTTGTTATTGCAAAACTTAGTTTCTCTACATTGGCAACAAATCCACTAACGTAAACAAAGATGGCTGTTATAGCCAAAACAATTAGGCTTAGCCGCACTTAAACAACTTTAATCCCACAAATACTGCATGCAGATTTACTAAAGGCATAAAAACTTTAACTGAAAAATAAAAACAACATAATTCAATCATTTTTAAAGCAAAAAATGCCCAATTTACCAACATATAAAAATAAAAAAACTGAGCTCACTCAGCCAAGTAACAGAGTGGATATATAAATAAATTTATATACTTTTAGTGTGGCCGACTGCAACCCAAATAGGAGGTGCACATCTACATGCTACAGTAGTCCCATATATAAAATTTCAATGGTTTGAGGCTACTCGTTTTATACCTATATACATATGTACACAGAGATGCCACAAAAAAATCTCTTCAGAATCCATTTTAAATCAGTTTTATAATTTTTTGGGGGAAAAAGAGTCCTTTTTTCTGTTACTATGTATGAAGGTCACTCAAAAACATTGTTAAATTGCATTCACTTGCGGTCAAAATAGATATTTCCGTTTAAATATGATACCCAAAATTTTTCATAATTACAATACTTCCTTTTTACTTCATACAAGGAAATAAAAATGAATGAATAAACAAAGAAAGAAAAGAAAATTAAAAAATTAAACTACACAGATTTCTATTTAATTCAACTATACTTGTATCTTATTTACAAAAAGCAGTCCTAATTATTTTATCAGACAACATCTAGAAAAATATGACTAATGAAAATCAGGTGTCATGAAATGGGGGGAAAAAGAGTACTTGCTAAGTGAAATAGTTTACATATTTATAAAATTAAAAACAATATTCTAGAGGGGGAAAAAATCAAATTCTTAGACAATATTAATTTTTTTTTGTTAAGCACATTTAAAGATCATGAACTTACAATCTGAGCTTGTTTATTTAAACTTTCTCTCTCTGCATCAGATAACTGTTTCCACATTCTGGAAATTTCTCCCATTTTTGCTTTAGAAGGAAAATCTTTTAATTCTCTTAATTTGATGCGTGAAAACAAGCTGTAACCAGAGCTGTGAAATAAAATATTTTGGTTTAACAACTCTGACAAAATTAAAATAATAATAAATTTTCATGGAACTGAAAGAATGCACAATTTCCAATACACTTAATAACTTATTAGTGGTTATTTCACATGTTTTAAATATGAAAACTGAAGAAAGTGTGGGTTGTGATTTTTTTTAATGATGATGTAATATAATTCACAGTGCATATATTTTATCCTATCTAAAATTATAAATGCAAATGTGAGTTTGTTTGTTTGCTATGCTTTCACCCCTTAATTTCTTAATCGATCATCATGAAATTTTCAAGAAATATTTTTGATATATTAGAAAAGGTTATAGGCCATAAAATGTAACTTATCTGTTGAAGCTTAAATTGTATAATATGTGTTATAACTTACAATGATTGTTGTTGTATAAACATTAAATGTTGAAAATTTCATAACGATAAGTTAAACGATGTGAAAGTTTGAGGCAAAGATTTTATAGCCTATAACCTTTTCTAATATATCAAAAATATTTCTTGTTATAATTATTATTATATTTATTTTTGTAGTGAGATATCTTAATAAAGCATGTTTTTCAGTCTTAGTGATATCAATATGGATTTCTTTTTACTCAATGAAGAAGGGCAGTATTTACTGAAATTTTACGCAGAGTGTATTTTTAACTTGAAAAATAAGTAACAGTAACTAAAATTTTATTCTGATTATCCTAGTCAGGCAATAAGAAAAAAGAAATCAAATTATTTTCTTTTCTTTTCAATAGTCTTTGAAACTTATTTAAGGACATCAACGCGAGCGAAGCCGCGGGTAAAAGCTAGTATTTGATAAAAGCTACAATAATGGTGATGACTTCAAATACTTTTGTCTTCAGAGTACATTTTGCAATCGAGATCAAATCAAGAAGAACTATTTGATGAGCAACGATCTTTTCTTTTAGATTTAGCCATGCTATTGAAAAAAAAAAAAAAAAGCTTATATGATTTTGCAGGAAACTTTGCACTATACTTACGCCTAAAAAAGGTACAACAGCAGGAAGTTATTTTATATTACCTGTACACTTATATTAAGAATACAAAATGTTTTGAAGTATTACAGAGTGCCCTTTTTACAAAACATTTAAAAACATACCTTTTATATCATTTTAAAATAAAATTTCAGAGAAGAAACTTTTTCTCTTTCTTTGAGAAACAACTTGTAACTTTAAAATAAAATGTGCTCAACTGTCAGCAACTTTAACACATATTTCTGTATTATATGTATGTTCATATTCTTAAGTTCACTGATTTACATTTTATAAGCAAATATACTCTGGTTTTGTATACAAATTCAATGCTTATTTTATAAACTCAAATTCAACTAAATACTCATTTTTCATTATAACTCTATTAATATACTCTCACTGCAAATTTTATGAATGAATGATTTTTGGTATTTAAAGATTGATTCAGATTTATTAATCTAAACAATATGATCTGAAATATAACATTATCAAATTTAAAATTAGCTGTTATTCAGCAAAAAATTCACAATACATTAAGTTACAAACAGATTCCATTGTGGCTTCTGGCAGAAAACCAGCATACCTAGAGATTTGTTACACCTTTCCTCGAAGAAACAAAATTTACAGTTTTCTCTCTATTACTTTTATTTCCTCATTAAAATTGTTTAAACTGTATAATTCAAACTATAGCAAATAAAGATACTAATATGAGAAAAAAAACTACTTTATCTGCAGCAGCAAAAGGCCTGCTTTTAATAAATTATTTTTGTTTTTATTTTGTTTCCAAATCTTTCTGAATTAATTTAAACCACAAATATAGCTCACAAAATACTACAGTTTTTTCTAATCTTTAGTTAAGCAGTGATGGCCACCAGATGGTTATCACTGATTTATTATATGTAGCATACCAATACATACATATATATATTTCTTACATCTGTTTGTACCTAAATAAATAAAACACTAGTAAAATACAAATTAATATAATTTAGATAAAACTTTTCGTACTTTGGTGGTCGTTCAGGTTTGCCATCACATCTATCTTTCAACTCTTTTTCTGCTTTGCTTAGAACAGCTTTTACTGGTTCAGGATGAAAATCAGGATGTTCACTGCGATATTTTTCTACTTCCATCTAAATCAGATTTAAACATTTTTACTTTCTAAAAAGACATAACTGAAATAGTTTAAAGGAATTTCAAATACAATATATACCCCATAACGCTGCTCATCTTGAACTGCTTTCCTTATCCACTTCACTTTCTTATTATCAGATAAATTGCTCCACATTTTTCTCAATTTTTCCATTGCCTCACGACGATCCATCTGAAGACCAAAAAATATCACATCATATCTAACTCAGTAACACATATCAACTACAGACAGAAAATATGAAAATCATCATACACTCTGTCTATTGGTGTATACAACTAAAATCTGAATTCAAATTGAAAAATGACAAAAAATATAAAAATATTTATATTACAATTCAAATGATTTTCTTTGGTTATACTTTAAAAAACCAATACTCTTACATTGTAGACACATTTTAACCAACAGGAAAGAGTTAAACAAAATATTGCATTCATAAGCTTTGCATCCAGAACTTGACATATACTTACACTAGATTTTGCAGCATTACTTTTAATTAAGTACTTATATACATCAATAATTTATTTTTTTCATCATTTTAAAAGAAACACCTTTCAAACAGTTCACAACCTTGCTGTACTTTAGCTATTAGCTAATTAAGATCAGATAATTTTAAAAACACAGCATTGTATTGCTACATTTTAATAGTCCGTTTTAAATTTTTGATTATTAGCACAACTTTATTGAATTTCCTGCAGTTTTATTATACTGTTAGCCAAAGATAAAATCCAAGTTCTAGAAGTTTTCATTGTGTAGGCAGATAAAATTCTTTCACTGCCTTTACATAGAAACTTGTTTGAAGGTAATAATATGATCTGACAGCTAAATTTTGACAAGCTGACTTACCTCTGAAATTTGACTTTTTCTACTTTGTTATAGGCAAAATTACCAATAAAAATTTTGTCTTTCTTATGACTAAAGATTTCTTGCAGTGGATGCTAACTGTAGTAGAAACTACTAAATTTGCATTAAAAACAACAAAAAAAAATTAATATATTAATTACACAAACTTGCAAAATATGGATTATGTTAATTTTTTCAACTTTTGTTAATTGATTCTTATGTATTTTTTAGCACTGAATCTGAATATGACATTCATTATTTCCCATCACATCAGGGTTTTTCAAACATTGCAATTTTCAAAATTTATAAAATTTGAAAAATTATAAAAATTAAAGACTTTATAAAACAGATTTAAATATTTTTTATTACATTTTTTTAAAGATTATTCTAAGATAATGTATGTAAAATACACAATTTATATTTTGTGTCAAAGTTTCTGTTGACCGCTCATGCTCTGCTTCATGCTTTTCCTTTTATGCTTATGATGGGGTTCATATCAGAGCAACATCCAAGCAAAAGTCAGCCATCATTTCTATTTCATTATCATCGAATCATAGTCATTTCATTTCTATTTCATTGAGTCTTAAAGAAATCTCTCATCTAATGGCTAATGGCTTTGATAAATTGCTTTATCAAGCCTAACTTGATATGCAGAGATAGAAAGAGAACTTTATTCAGATCTATAAGAGCATTTTAGAGCACATTTTTGGTTCCAGGTTCTAATGAAGCACTTTAGCCAGTTTTTCATTATCCAATAATTTTCTCTGTCTCAGCTATCCCATTCACACAAAAAACCAAGGAAACTGTATACCCTCCTTGCTGTTCTAGGAGCACTGAGATTATTTTTATATTGCTGCATATGATCCATGTATGATCATCATATTTTATTTTATCAATAATGAATTCCAAATTTTTGCAACATTCTTTTAAATGGACAGAATATCTGATGGTTATTGATGCATAAGCCTTCCTATTGTAAAGAAGAACTTTGAGGCTTCTTCGGATGAATCTATGAACAGTCTACAATTGGCACTTTAGTATGGAGAGTTACATTGATCAAAAGCCCATGTACACTGCACCAAAAAAAAGGGGGGACACTTCTATATCCACTGTTCTACTGGGCAAATTGATGAAATTCAACTTTTGTTTTTCATGTCTCGAAAGCACGACTTAGGATATGTCTTAAATTTATATATAGCATTATTCTAACATAGGTATTTTCCCCCAAAATCAGACTTTTTCTGAAATGACATGCCAATTTTTTTCCATATTTCGATTCTACGACATAAAATCATGCCAAACTGCCAAGTTTGTAAAAATCACACAAGGAGTTTTTAAAAAATTAGCTCTCAAAATTTTAGCTCCTCAATGTTAATTGAATTTGATACATATTTTCTCTTTTTTTATTAAACTTATTTGATTCCTTCTTCCAGGATTCGAAATTTAGGATTAATTCAAATATAATTCGTCATTCAAATATAATTTGTCATATATAAAATAATCATTTTATATGATTTATTTTTAAATATTTTTTATAAATTTTTCAAAAAACATTTTGTATTATAAAATTTTTAACCTCCTCTTAAAGTAGATGTATTTTTCAGCACACCTGCAAAAAATTAGAGTTTGTTATTCAAAATTTTCTAATGTATACATGAAACAAATTGGCATGTTTTGAAATTTAGCATTTTTTTTTTTAGCGATAATAATGTCAAATGTGGTTTACACACTTTGTTAAAATTATTTTAAAGTATGAATGACAACATTTCTCCACTTGTCTGCAATGCAAAAAAGGAAAGGAAAATTAAGGTTACTATAAATTAAGAAGTTTGCTAAGTAAATTATTCTTGGAGCAAACTGAAAAAAATATGTGAACATAAAATTGTGTATTTCTCCGTAAATTTTGCACAAAATTTTACAAAATTTAATATCTAGGCAAAATTTGAGTCATAGAATCGAAATATGGAAAAAATTAGCATGTCATTTCAGAAAAAGTCCAATATTGTGTCAAAATATCTATGTTAGAATAATGCTATATATATATATATACTATATATCTTAAGTCGCGCTTCCGAGACATAACGCAATTTGAATTTCTTCAATCGGCCCGGTACAACAGGAGATATAGAACTGTCCACTGCTTTTTTTTTTGTTGTTGTTGTGCAGTGTACATTAGTAAAGAAGACAAAGTCTCCTTCTTTAGAGAAATATGGAAGAAAATTCTTTTCTCTGTATCTCAACCAGGAAAATGAAGTGGCAGCTGTGCGCATGCTCTTCTCTTTACACTTGAAACTAAGCAATTCTGAATTTTCTTTCATCAGATGTAAGCCTTAAACCAAATCATTTAGTTCAGTGTCTAAAAAAAGGCTTTGGTGCACAAGTTTCAGAAGGTTTTGCACTCCACAATGTTTCTGAAAAGATGATTCCTTTTTTTTTTAAAATACATATTCTTCACACTGAGACCATGAACACCAGTCAAACAAAAGTCCCAATCAGTGTTTTCATGGCTCTCACCACATTACTGGACTTCCAAGTCTGAATGCTTCTTGTTCACCCTTTGGACATTATCTAAGTGGAGTTGCGAGGATTTCAAAGAACCAATGTACATCTTAAAAATAAAATAATAATAAAAAAAAGAAATAAATGAAAAATGCAATAAAACAGAAAATTAGGCTCATTTATAGGAATTTTCATTATGAAATTGAATAAGTCAATGGATTCCCTACCTCCCAACAGACTCCTCAACTGGTTTGCTATAAGAATGCTTACTATGAGCCCCCCTTCCAAAAAAAAGAATAAATTATACGAAAAAAATAATTATAATATTATAAAAAATAAATAAATAATAATATATTATATTAATATATCGTAATTATATATTTCTAGAAAAAATGTTTTATATTTTCACAAGTCTCATATTTCTGAAATTCTTCAATTTTTAAATAATTCTGAAATTTGTGGAAATCCTGATCTGATGATGTGAATGTGAAGGCCATTTTCAGATTCCCAGCTAAAAAAACAATAAGAATCAATTATCAAAAGTTTAAAAACACAGCCACTGCAGACTTATGTTATATTAGGCAAAACATAAATCAACATTACTTCAGATGCAAAAATAACAGCTAAGGAAATGTAGCCTTTTTTTATTAAAGAGGGGGGCATATATCTAAAAACAGAAAACACATAACTTAATTAATATCCTTTAATGCTAAGCTGTTAAGTTTAATGTTGAAAAATTTAGGCCTGACACCAGAAATTTCTTAACTGAGGATGCCTACAACAAAGTACAAAGTTTACTCATTTGTTTTAAAAATAAATGAAAGAAAACAACATGAAGTAACTGGTTTATTAATTATGGCAAACACTTTTTTATAGTCATCTAGTTTTGCAGAGAATTTCTAAAAAAAAAAAAAAAAAAAAAAAAAAGTCTTGTATATACTATATGCAAGAGAACACCACATAGCTAACACAATCAGCCAAATATGTTCCTCGGTCACCAGTTACTGATTGAACTAATATGATTGCAAAACCCCATTTTTGCTCATGAAGTAATTTATTTTAAAAAAATGAAGTAATTAACAGAAGCAGAGTTCAGGAATTGTTACAATGTGGAGTAGAAAAAGTTAAAGCTATTAACATTAGTAGAGTCCATAACATAACACTATTAGCATTGTTAGAGTAGCATATAATGAAAATCTATCAGTTTCCAATATGCATATTTGATATAATGTATTTATAAAACAGAATTTAACTAAGACAACTTTTCAATTCTTTGGAATGTCAATAATTATTTGGAAGCATTTATAATGGTTTGAATTTCAGTTATAAAATATTGACTTTAATTTTTTTAGATTTAAAAATTACTATACCTATTAATGCTTTTTAAATTGAACTAAAAAAACTGATTACCAGACATTTATCCCTTTCTTTATGGACAGTTGACACTGTAAGTATGTTTTTATGATACATAAGAGGAAAAATGAAAGAGACACCAAACATTAAAAACATTTTTTAAGTATACTTCCTACTGTACTAACTGCACAGTAGGAACTATACTTGTACCAACCCAATTTTAACTGAAAAAATCCTCGGGTCACATACCCCTCTGCCCCTAGCTTTCTCCAGGATTTGAATCTGAGCCAAATATTGGAGTAGACATCTCTAACCACTATGTAGATCAGAGTGGCTATTTTTATTTTACAGAAAGAACCAACTGCAAGAACAGTTCCATTGTATAAGATAATTAGTCACAAGCACAACCTTTACAAATTGTTTTGTTTTAAATGAAAATCATTAGTGTACTATAATACTATACATACTATATTTTCTACCCATATTTTCACGAAAGCAATTCAAAACTAACTAATTAACTATTCAATATTAGCTTGCTTTTCTTACACTTTATTACATGAATAAGTTCTTTTAATTAACATTCTTATTAAAAGATTGATTTCTAAGTTTCTTAAACTCTTAATCAAGATATTTAATAATACTGTTGTAGCACTGATTGTCCACAACAAACCTGTACAATATTTTTTTGATCCATGCTTTACTCTACAAAAAAATTTCCACAAAAACAATATTTTTTTTTTTTTAATTTTGTTCAAAATTCATGCGAACAGCTTAAATACTATTCTCGTGGCAATTCAATACCAAATCTTAGCTTTGGTTCAAAAGCTTGTATATTTCCGTATGTGAAATGAACTAGCACTAAGGATCTCTTCTAGCAAAGTTTGGTGTAAATCTGTAACTACTTTACCTCATATTATTTGGCAAAGCATGATATTTCTGATGTAGTTTAGAGTAACTGCTACAGGAACAAAACAAATAATTATAAACTTATATCATCTAAACTGACCATCAGTGTCAAATACGATATATACAAAGCCAGTGCTTTTATGCACTACACATATAAAAAAAGGTACTTGTATTAAAAAAAACACATAAATAAATACCTGACAAAATTCTGGCTTCTTTAATCGATCACTAACAAAAATATTAAATGCTGTATGTGGTTTATCTGGCCCTTCTGAGGCAGCAGCATGTTGCCTCATTTCAGGAGGAGGAAACTGCTCTGGATGACATTTCCTATAACAAAGAAACAAATAAATAAATGTACACAAAACTATCTGCTTTATAGAGTCAATAAATATACTTTTCCTAAGTACTTCACAAAAAAACTGCCCAGGCACACACTATATCATACTTAATTAAATACAAAACACTTACTCAATTATGCTAATTCTCAATTTACAGTAAAAGAAATTCATATTTATATCATTATATAAATGACAACATGCCTAATTAATTTTGTAGTAAATATGGATAACAAAAAAAGTTATACAATTATCCCCTTAGAAGAGGAAAACACACAAAAACCATTTTATTCTATATTTTATTATGTTTATAAATCTATTACTTCAAATCTCAAGCCACGTTATTATGTAACAAACACACTATTAGAAATTTATGTGAGCACACAGTTATGTTATAAATTTATAGAATACATAATATTTCTGTAATTCAGCAAGCAGAACATTCAATGCTTACTAGTTAATACTAGATCAGAGACTCTGGGTGATAACCTTTTAGCATCAAGAAACAAAATATCAGAAATACCAAAAGTGAAAATAAACAACAAATAAATTCAGTAATACAAAAGAATCACATGCTATTAAAAAAATATTTTTTAATGCTAATAAAAATTCATTTTTGCTATTGCATGCAGGTGCACATGGTAAGAAAACCATGCTGGAGCTAAACAATGGAATGTTAGTGCATTTGTCAAGAAGAATTTATTTTAAATAATTGTAAAACAAACTGTAAGAACTTGAATGGAGGTAATTACAAATAATGTGACAAACAACTCTGTGGTGATCAAGAAATTCTTGCCAAGCCACGTAAAAAAGGCAATAAGGAAAAAATAAATATATAAATAAAGTGGCAGTAACAAATTATCGTGAAGGTGACAGATGATGGAGATTTGGATCCATCCAATCCAAAGATGGATAGCGTCATTACACTATAAATGTAGATGATCAGCTATGGTGGCGATATGTCAACCACATATGTGATGGAACAACCATAATTGATGATTGCATACGTCCATCTCCAGCTCTCATGATTTCCAAAGAGCTTGATAGAAGTGGAATTCCAGAACCAAACAAAGATAATAGTCACCAGATAGATGAGTCTGTGTCGTTTTCAGAGCCCAAGGTTTTACTGGACCTAATCCTGATACAAGTTTACCAAAGAAACCAGCTGTGTCACAACCTTTGCGTCGATCCACCAGAATTCGGCGACTTCCAAATAGACTGAACTTGTGATAAAGGAAGAGGATGTGGTGTATAGCTGACGCTCACCAAGCACGTGAAGCGATTGTAAACCAGAACTGATACTGAAAATGCCGGCTTTGCGAGGTGTACGCGTGTATGCGAGTGATTATGTCTTTTGTATATCAGTAAAGTGTTCTGTAAATTAATAATGGTGTCTTATGTAATAAATATCTACTAAAGAAACAAGAAAATCAATAATATTTATGGATTGTTGGAAAGACTATTCAGTGATAGAGTAGATAATTGCTATTAAAACGTCACCACAGACTTTTCTCTGCCAAAACATTTTCATCATGAATATGTGACCCAATATAGCTGGTAAGTATCAAACATACAAGCAATAATACAAGTTTCAACCAGTATTCAAGGCAAATTTTATGCTCTTTTATTGCTTTATGCTTCAGTAAGCAAAGGGTGCAATGAAAAATTTCAGAATTTTTTTTCTGTAAATAAAATTGAAATAAGAAAGTTGACTCAGTCTATTCTTACATATTTTATGTATTTACATAACACGTTTACACTGTCAAGGCGATTAATGATCTAATCTAATGTAATACTTGGGCTTAGCCTGTTCACTTCTGCAAATGCCAGCTGCCAGTTCTTTGAGCAAAACAAAGTTAAAAAAAAAAAAATATCCAGGCAGAAAATATTATAATCAAACTTACTTAAATTTTTCCAGTTCTAGTTTGTAGATTTCATTTTCTTTTTCATACGCTTCTTTATATTTTTGCTGAAAACAAAATCAAAGATAAATTAAAAGAAATTATATCACTAGTTAAATACACTCATGTCCATAAATTAAGGATAATTTGGAGTCACGCGGAAATCGAACTCTAAAATAAATATATCACCTGTGAAATCACTACACACATCTTCAAGAATCAAATGCAAATTTCAGGAAGTAACCAGATGACACCGATGGTACGTCACAATGACGAGAGTGATATATAAGGAATACAGGCAAAGAAGTAAAATTGTTCGCAGGTGCTTTATAAGCATTTCAGTGCAATAACCGAATAGTTATGACACAAAGGACGCATTTGGATGATTTTTTATGTGGTAGAATTATCGGCCGTCTGGAATGTGGCCGTACCCAACTAGAAGTTTCACACGAACTTGGAATTGCCTAGAGTGTCATCTCCAGGCTTTGGCAACGATTCCAAGATGATAGTAATGGAGTAGATGTTACATCCAACGAGTCCAGGTTTAGCTTGCAGTCTTA
>KK115628.1:51371-62952 GCA_000611955.2 Stegodyphus mimosarum | reverse complement strand
CATTGAACGACACCTTTACGGTGGTGGAGGAATGCTCGTTTGGGGTGGAATTATTCTGGGTTTCAAGAACTGACCTGCATGTTCAAATTGGAACCATGACAAGCCAAATCTATCAGGATGTCATACTGGAACAACATGTACGTTTGTTTCGGGGTGCCATGGGTGCATATTTTGTGTTTATGGATGACAAAGCCTGTCCTCACCGTGCAAACATCATAAGCGAATGCCTTCAATCGGGTGATATCACCCATACGGACTGGCCAGCATTCTCACCGGATTTGAATCCTGTAGAGCATGTGTGGGACATGCTTGGCCGACGAGTTGCAGCCCGTCAACCTCCTCCTACATGTCTACCGGAACTTCGGAGAGCATTGCTTTTTGATTGGTGTAATATTCCCCAAGATCAGATTGATAATTTGATACTCAGCATGCCTTGGCATTGTACAGACTATTGCATCGTCTGGGAGGCATACAATGTATTAACAATCATACCAAACATGTAATATTGGTTTTTTGTAAATAGATTTTTTTTAATTTGCTCCAGGGAGAAAAAAATCGCTAATTTTTTTAATAATATCAAACATATAGCACCATTTTTTACTCTTTACCTTTTGTTTAATAAATAAGCTTTAAAAATAAGTCAAATTTGTTTTGCTTCTAACTGATTTCCTTTGCCTGATTTTGCATTATCCTTAATTTATGGACATGAGTGTAAATAAATGTTAGATTATAATTAATAAAATCAACAAAATTATAACTAAGTTATTAAGGCAAATACAGTACAGAAATTACATACAATATGTGCTTTACTTAATACCACATAAAAACATTTAAAAAGCCATCACAAAAAATTTCATTTTAACCCTTTGATGGTCATGAAAAAGATCAGCTCACATTCCAGTCATGCACGGCAGTGGGCACAAATGAACACTGCTTGCATTACAAATTTATGAGTGAGAGATATTGTGCATATCTGGAAAGAAAGACTAGCTTACATTCCAGTTACGCACTGCAGTGAATACAAAGAATACAAATTGCATTACAAATTTACAACACACGTCGAAAGAAAGAATTGCTTGATTTCGCTGCGCTTGATTGAAGAACTATTTGATTCCAACACGGTGATAACCATCACTGTATTGAAAATATTTGGAAAATAAGTTCTAGCCCACTATTTTATTCACTAAGAACAAATAAGCTGGTGTCAAATATAATACTTGCTTTGCTATTAAAGAAGAAACTTATTTCAAATGATGCATTTAGATTAAAAAGCACCAATCATAAATAAATTACCTGATTCTTCTTCTTGACAAATACAGAAAGAAAAAAATAATTTCAAAATATATTAATGCATATTAGACAGATTAATATGTTTTAATCAATCAATCTATAATAAATTTCTTAATTATAAAACATACCTTCTTTTTATCAGGTAACTGCTGAAATTTTTTTGAAAGAAGTTTTGCAAGATCTGTCATAGACATTTCAGGGTTATCTTTACTGTATTTTTCTCTTTTTTCCAGAAAATATCGAAAATATGGTGTTAATGGCTTTTTGGGCATTTCTGGATGTTTCTAAATATAAGAGAAACACATATAGCATTATACAATAATGTAAAAAATGTATATATTTATGATATATGCTATTATGGAATATTTCATCCAAATTACAGTTAAGTGGAAGAAAACTAAATTAGATTAGGATCACATGGTCATGTTTTTAATGATAAAATTTGGTGATGTTTTTGCAATACTATGAAACTCAGGAATTTTCAAAGGTTTGAAAATTTTATGAGTCCTAAAAAGTTTTTAACAAGCATTACCTTTCAGATTCTGAGAGATTACGATGCTATGCCTGCTTTACAGCATAATTTGCTATTAAAACTTATCTTAACTTAGGAACTTCTTATCAAAGATAAAAAACTTAAGCAAAACAAATATACTTTATCTTGCGATTAATATGATATAATGAACATAAATCTTTCTCATGTTTTCACACCCCTGCAAAGAAACAGAAGAAATCTCCATTTACCCTCAGATGAATACAATGAGGAAGAACTTAAGCAGCTGATCATTACAATTAACATTGCAAATTTTTCTCACATTTCAGAGCAATCTCTTGTAAACTAAAGAATAATTTGTTGCAGAGGTCTGCTTTTGCACAAGCGAAGAATTCCAAAAGTGAGATGAAAAGATTCATCACATCAGTCGACAACAGAGACAGTAACAGCATTAAAAATAGAAGTACACTATGTGACAGTGAAAATGCAGCACCATGAGCACATGTTTTGAAGAATATGCAAATTGCAGGGTACGCAGAATGCAAGGAGAAATGATGCAAAAAATGTTGCATTATCGTGCAGGGAAAAATAAAGCAAAAAATAAAGGAAAGAATCTGCAGAATTGACAATAGTTGTGCTGCTCTGTTAGGCAGAGTAATAGTCATACACAGTGTTTTTTTCTATCACAGAGAAAGTGCTAGTGTTGAGAATGCTAGGATGCCAACAACGAGGCACTTCCAGCAGACAGACAAGTATACCAAGGCATAGTGATCAAACTGAGAGGAGCAGGTTAATCCTTGCATCAAATCACAGCAGACAGGCCCCTACACACATTAATGGTGCACTAGCTGCGGCGAAGATGGTTGAAAGAACGGAATATGACATATTCCAGGGTAGTGGTACACCCAGAGTTGCCTACATGCATGTTATCCATTAAGAAGGCTGCCATTGAGACAACAGCACAGGCACCTCCCATCATGAAGGTGTCAGGATAGAGCCACATGGACTTCGCAGTGCCATAATGTGGTGTTTCCCAATTAATCCTGCTTTTGTTTAAGCAATGAATGTACTGCTCTGATGGTGATGGTGTGACAGGTCCAATTCAGCAGTAACTGTGGAACTCCACTAGTTTGGAACGCCACTGCCAGCAAATCACCACTAGTCTGTACTGTAGGCAGTACAACGATCTGATGAAACATGGTTGGCATGCTCCATCCGATAACACTTCCTTTCCTTCAGGGGATGATGAATGGCAGCAGGATAATGCCAGACCACACATGGCACATATCAGCTAACATGCCCTACAAGGTACCCAGATGCTTCCCTGGCACACCTGTCTCCCTGGTTCTCTCATCTATCAAACATGTCTGAGACACGATTGGATGTCGCTTACATGCATTACCTTTGTGTTCAGAAGATGAACTGTGGCAAATGCTTAACAGAATAGACATCTATCCATCAGAAAACAATACATATACTCTTTATGTCTATACCTAGACATGTTGCTGCCTGTATTGCTGCCATCAGTGTTCTACCATTTACTGAGCATACCGTTTTCTTTAAGTATATCATGTTGTAATGAATATCACTTATTGTTCATTGCCGTAGCTCTCCTTTTGCTCACTTTCATTACTTTCTGTGCATGCATTCATGATGTTACATTTTCACTGTCACATAGTGTATATTAACAGATTCTATTAAATTTCAGCTCACTTTAGTGAGAAAAAATACCTGGGATCTAAAAATGTTCTTACTTTAGTTTTGAGCGAGAAATAACGACCAGCAATTTTGCGCAAATGCATTTTATTCAGCAAATATAATCTCCTTCAGCTTCACTAACATGTTCCCAAGAGTTACAAGCTAATAAATCCTATGTTTGTAAAGGTTCTTGCCCTTAGAGCCAAAACATTGTTCCATGGCCGATGTGACATGATCCCAGTTTCTGAACTGCTGTTCATGTAAATGGTTATCCATGTCCAAAAACAGATGATAGTCGAATGAGCAAATGTATGGGGAGTAAAAAAGATAAGGTAAAACTTCTTAACCAAGTGTGCTGATCTCCTTAGTTGTGCTTTCACCACATGAGGTCTGGTGTTGTCTTGAAGAATGATACACTTCTTTCCTGTTGACTAGTGCTGGTAGCTTCCGACACAGTGCAGCTGCAACCCTTTGCAAATGAGACAAGTACACTTCAACTGTGATGGCATTGTCACTCTCTAGCAATTCAAAGTGTACAACACTAGTGCTGTTCCACCAAACACAGAACAGTACTTTCTGTTGCTGAATACTTTGATTGGGGGCTAATACTAAAGAACCAGGTGACAACCAATGATGTTTTCTTTTGCAGTTACAGTATAACATATCTTCTTCATCACATCTATATATCCAACTGAATGGAGTTTTCTTATGGTGTAACAGGAACGAAAAAAAAAAATGCTGAGACACTGGAATTTGATTTCATTGATCAAAATGTGAGGAACCCACTTAACAAGCTTCCAGGTCTTCCCAAGTTGTGAAAATGCAATGGAATAGTTTCCTCCAACACTCCAAACCCTTGTGTAAATTTCTTGCCCATTTCATGCAGATTATGCTTGATGTCCTCCTTTAACACAGCTTTGCCAATTGTGGACGGACGCTCAATTTGAGGGTTTTCCTGGAGGTCTGATCTCTCGATGCAAATCGATGGCACTGTGCACTCACTCACTGATGCCACTGCAAATGTGGAGCAAACTTTTTTTAAGTAATTTCTTACAGCACTGCTGCCCAGTTTGAACTCATAAAATAAACATAGCCGTAAAAAAATCATTTGACACTGGCATGTTCACTTCGGGATTATAGTTCCTACAGAACAGCTGCTTTCGACACGACTAACACACCTCATTACTTTGCCCTAACTGATGGCTGACAGGAACATCACCATCTGACGTCATCCTAACAGAGTGCTGACACCTACTATTTGAATTTCACTTTTTGCTCCAACTGTATGACTTTTATGGATAGCTGGTTACAACCTATACTGTGGGGGGAGGCTGCTACCACTTAAAATAGCTGTAATACAGCATTATTTTTTGATAATTAAAAATATTCTGTAAAAATGGCAAGCAGTTTAAAACTTTTTATCACCAAAGGCATATCTTCTGACAAGATTCATTCATTTTGAATACAACTTCATTGAAAATGCTTCCTCAGTATTTCCTCTAAGCCATATTTTAAAATCAAATAATTAAATTATTTATTCTTTTATTGTTGAAATAACTGCTTATTTGTTAAATATATATATACTATTAATACATAGTTTCTATTCGTAAAAAGCAATTTAAAGTAAAAAATTAATTATAGAAATAAGTTTAAAAGAAATTATAAATAATTTATATTGCTGCGAACTAATCTACAATATCATTCAATATAATATATTACTATTAATACATAGTATATATTAATAAATATAGAAAAAAATCCAAAATTTAGGAACAATCTAACATCGTAACTTATGAATCACCAGAAAATGTATGACAACAGATACCGTACTAATACCACATCAGGAATTCTAAAGATATGCTGTTTTAAAAATATTGTGGCTTTGCTGTTGAATTTTATATGGTATAAGTATGAGGGAAGTAAAGTTTAATAATAAAGTTAAAAAGACAAAAAAAGTTGTAAGTCATCTTGTTAACAAAACTGAATACTGACATAAGAAGCTGCTTTGAAAATTTTGTGATTTTACTATTGAATTTTATGTGGTATAAGTGAGAAGGAGGGGATATTTAATACAGTTAAAAAGACGAAAGAAGCTGTGTTAGTAGAAGCGAGTCCAAAAGTAGACTGACAAATCGCACACTCAATGACAGCATAAAAAACCTTAAGAAATCCTTTGACACAATATTAAAATGTGGATCCTTTCAATTTTTTTTTTCCATCCTCTTATCATCTCAAAGATTCCTTTGAAAATTAACACAAGAAATTTAATGCTTCACAATTCAAGAGATATACAACAATGAGTTTATAAGGTATTTCTCTCACCTTCTTAGCATGCCTTATTCGGTGCTTTCGAATGCAATGGTCAGCACACTTTGCACCTATTTGACAGGTCTGAGGTTCGGCGAGTCCCGGCGAGGGGATTGCACATTCGTCTCTTCTCTTGATACAAAAAAAATCCTGGTGTTTCTACAGTGTCGCCTGAACTAAAAGGTGACAGATCATGAATCTTAACCACCAGGATTTGGTGACTGGGTCCCCTAATCCTCAGTTGCCCTTTAAAAGGGGGAGGATATAACGTATTTTCTCCCTCCTTTCGGCACGCCTTCGTGGTGTAATGGTTAGCATACTCGGCGCATATTTGAGAGGTCCGAGGTTCAAGTCCCGGTGATGGCATTGCTCATTTTTCATGTCTCCTTCTTTGAAATAACCTAATGTCTCTACAGTGCCGCCTGAACTAAAAAAGGGTGGTTGATGATGATTCTCCATCACCAGGATTTGTCGCCTGGGTTCCCTAATCTCCAGCTTCCCTATATAAGAGGAAGTGTATAAGGTATTTCTCCGCTTTATTAGCATGCCTTCATGGCGTAGTGGTCAGCAAACTCGATGCATATTCTAAAGGTGCGAGTCCCGGCGAGGGCATTGCTCATTTTTCACGACTCTCAGTGTCAAAAATCCTAATTTCTTTACAAGTTATTTAAAATTTGATATTCAAGAAATGTTGTGCAATTGGACATTTCTTGATTTTTCTCCTGACTAACTGAGGTTCTTCTATGTCACTTTCACACACCTGCTTGGCCAGTGAATCACACCATAGGCAAATGACAATACATTCATTGACATTGTAATGACATTAGCCATGACTATATTTTCGGTGCTTTCGAGTGGTTGTGTGTCAGAGAAACGGGTAACACTTTTTTGTTATCAGGACAGGGATACTGTTTACACTGCTTTTCTTTGTTGGCAAAGCAGCAAGTGGGGAGGGGAAAGAATCAGTTTCAGAGAAACTTAGATTCAGTTAGCATAGCAAAGTGCACTCTTCCTTAACTTTCTGATTTGAGGCAGCTTATTATTTTGTTCTGTCTCTCGCTAATAATTTTATCAAAATTATAGTTTTTAGTAACTGCCAACATCTTCATTTTACTTTTTTCCCGAAACCACACATCCATCAGTCAGGCAACAGATATTGGAATTTTGCACATAGTCAAATGCAGATGTCAAGAAGCTTTTTAAAAGCCGATGCAATAGTTAAGACCACCCAGGAATCCTAGAATTTTTTTAATACTAGTTTTGATGTGTGAGTATTGCAAAATCATGACAGGACATGTTTACAAATATTTTTAAAAGTCTTTTGCATAATTTATAGATATATACATGTATGTATAAATTATATAATTATCCTTTGCATAACTGTCATCATACAAATTTTATGATGATGATGAAAGTCGTGAATCTGAAAGTTTACAAATGTCACAAGTAAAAAGCAAAATTTTTCGATTAACAGAATATAAAAAGAAATGTTATATGAAGATGATAACTGAAGTCTTACATTGCAATGGTAATGCCTCAACCATAAATCAGTTAACGGAACAAAAATATCTGTAGTACGGTTTTAAATCCAGGAAATACTGCTATTTCAGTTTCCAGTCACATTTTAATATAATGTGGGGAAGTTTCAGAAAAAAAAACTTTCTGCATGCAAAATACTCCATTTTTTAAAGAAATATTAATAAAAATATTCTTAATTTTATAATTTCTACATGCTATTTATTAGATTTAAACTGATGATCTAAAATCCAGTATCATCAAAGCCCCAACGATTCAGGATCTCGGACTTTGTACTGCATATAAATATTACGTAAATACAAATAACTGTAACAGTTGAATTCGGATTTAGTACACAAGCTGCAATTATTTTCACCAAACTGTTATTCATTTTGACAAATGCAGCAAAGTAAAATATATTACAACTTCTGAACATTTTCTTATTATGTCTCATCTATGCTCACACATTCAGTGCAAAATGAGCATCTGAAATGTCTATCACATAAAACCGTAGTGTGAAAAAACTTCTCATAATAAGATGATTTTCATAATTCTCTGAACATTTCAAAACTTAAAAACTTGCTTTGCTTTTGCTTGGCTCATACATAAGTTTCAAGTCACATTTTAATATAATGTAGGGAAGTTTCAGGAAAAAAAACTATGCATGGTAAACTATACCTGTACCATGATAGTAAAAGAGCTAATTTTTATTTTATGCATTTTTTAAAGTTACTTTAGTTTTGCTATTTTTTATTTCTATGTAATAAGATAAAAGTGCTATAAGGGTTAATTCTTCTCAATTGCTTGAAAAGACACATAATGTTATCATCTTTAAATGCACATACCATATTGATCTCTTAAAAACTAGTCTAATTTAAAAATGAAATAATGGAAGAATATTTTTTTAAGATTCTACAATTCACTTTCATGTGTTTTATTTGTTATTCATATGTTGGCAAGACCAGGTAGTTATTGATAACAGATGTGAAAAATATCTAAAACACCTGAAAATCCCATCCCACATACAAAAGCTAAAAATATAAAACAATATATGAATATAATGTGGCCATCAAGCCGTCAATACAGATAATGGATGCTGGCAATGAAAAAAAAAAACCCAAACAATTAAAGAAGATAAATTCAAGAGCTAGAAATTTTAGACATTTTCTGTCAGATAAAGAAAAAAAAAATTAAGCACTAGCTATCAAACTGAAAATGAACTAGTAAATAAATTTGTATGATAATTTTTCTTTTTCTTGTTTCCATTCTTGCATATCATTTTCATCTATAAGATCACATAATTTAAATCTGATGATTGCATGTTCATAATCTACAAGATTACTAAGCCTACATTGTGGTATGTCATGGTATTCGTTTCTGGTACAAAGCCATAAATTTAAACACTTAGGATTTGATAAATAATAAAGGACATATGTTAGAAGCCTTACAAATTAGAGAAATGCTGACAGTGAAAGGCACACTGTTATTTTCTGAATTATAATGAAATGAGTAAAGTATTAGTGTGTTCAAGCATTTTAATGATTTCATGCAGGAAGTTTACTACAGGATCATGGTTTGTTTGTTCTTAGTATTTGCATGTAATGCATTAAGAACTATCAAGTTATCTAAGAACTGCTATATGTTGGTGATTTTGAATCACGCTAAGACTAACTATATAATTTCTATTTTTTTTTATGCTGAACCATGTAATTATCTAATAGTTAAGTAAACAAAAAATGAACAACTGCAATGGATGATCTTATTTAAATATAATAAAACTCTTCATAAGAAAGGAACTGACTTTTGAAAAATTCTGTGAGAACACAATGAAAATTATATACGCCATACATAGAACTAAACCCCCTACAGGTACTGAATGCAGAAATACTACTATTCTATGCCTTTAATTTCTCACACATTACTGTGCCATTATAACAGTACTAATATATAACAATATAAATACACTGCTGGCCACCCAAATTGCAACACCAAGAAAGACAAGAGATATCACAACAAAATTTATTTACTAGATAACATGTTGACCAAGTATCAAATGATTAAATTTATAGACTTCTGTAAAGTGTGGTTCCTTCCAGAATAGCCGCCATTGTTGGAGATCACCGCTACCATATGCCTCGGCATTGATTCAAAGAGACTGGGTGTGTTCTTAGGGTACAGCAGACCAAGGAGCTTCCACATGTTGCCAAAGTTGATCTGGTGTGGCAGCTTGGGATGTAATCTGGGTCAATCGTTCAGCAACTATGGACCATGTGTTTTCTATCGGCGAAAGATCCGGAGACCGAGCCGGCCAGGGAAGCAATTTAATCTGGCGATTGACGAAGGACCCTTGGACAATGTGTGCCACGTGTGGTCACGCATTATTCTTTTGAAATATGGCTGTGGGCAAGCCCTGAAGGTAAGGAAGGACAACTGGCTCTAACACCCCGGAGATGTAGCGCTGGCTGTTTAAAGTACCGGCAATGCGTGCTAGAGGAGTGCGAGAGTGATATCCAATACCGACCAATAACATAATCCGGTGCAGGACCAGTGTGGCGGTGCATAACGCAGCTGTTCAGTATCCTCTTTCCACAGTGCCTGCACACTCGAATCCGACCAACGTGGTGTTGCAGACGGAAGCGTGATTCGTTAGTAAAGACAATTTCATTCCATTCTGCCTTCCATATCCTTCTTTCATCGCACCATTGGCGGCGGAGACGTCTGTGGTTCTGCGTCAAGGGTAGACGAAGCAATGGACGTCTTGCGGACAGACCACGCTGCTGTAAACGGCGTCAAATGGCAAGAGCAGACACTGGATGATGCGTTACAGACTGAATGGGCTGTGCTATGGTTCGTGATGTAACTGAGCAATCCGTCACTGACATGCACGCAATGTTCCTGTCATCACGTGAAGTGGTGCACTGAGGTGGATGCGATCGAACACGTCAGTCCGTCGTACCCTATTGCATCCAATGGTCACATATCCACATTACAGTTGTTTGGTTTCATCCAACATGACTACCGATTTGCCTGAAAGATAATCCATACTCTCGGTATGCCACTATCCTTTCTCTGTCGAACTCTGATACTTGATCAAACGATGATCGCTGTTTACTACGAGGCATAATGGATCGTGTTTTTGAAAAAAACCAAAAGAAAACACAATTGCCGAACTTGAAATCGTCGAACACTCCAAGTCTTAAATAGCGCTTTGAAGTGGCGCCACAGGCACGGGTGATGTGCGTCTGCGCTGAAATTCTAATCATTTGCTTATCTCACCTCCGCTAATGCATGTTGTAAATTTCATGTTATTTGCATGCTTCCTTCAGGGTGTTGCATTTATGGTGGCCAGCAGTGTATATAACAAAGTAATTTATCAATAATTAAAAATTCAGACTAAGATGGAAAAAACTAAGTTCAACTGCAAATAATTCTAAAACAAAAACAAAAAAGGGGGAGAAGGTAACTGCTTTAGATATGAATTTTTTGGTGGAGCATGAGAATCCTTTAAATAACACTATTAAGCTTGGTGTTTGAAGCAACTTGAAAAAAATCAAGCCTGTTCATGTGAAAAATTTACTTAAAAATTCAAACCATAAACACAAATTTATTCAAACATATAACATAATTTTTTACTATACATAAAACCACAATACATAATACAAATACAATATAATATATAAGTAAAAAAAAAAAAAAATCTGAAAGATTTTAGATTTTAATTACGTCCAAAGGGACATTTTATTTAACACTTTGTGTGTTACCTTTATTTGTTAAATACCATGTTCTTTGCACTTAAACTTTCTTTGCACTTTGTAATAAAATTCAAAATTTCGATCTACTGAAACATGAGCAATAGTATAGTAAAAAAATACAAAAAGCGGTTAAACAATTTTAACTACGTAATTTATATTTTTACAATAAATTTCTATTTATAATAAACAGTAGAAACTCTCATTTGTTTATATCTGACTAAAATGTAACAATACAATGGAGATGAAATTCAAAACGGCGCGCTCATTTCAACCACATATATAATGTGCTTACCACACGTGCTTAAAACCACATATATAATGGACACCCACCTCCAATCACACAAATCTGTCGCATCTTTCCTTTCAACTACTTTCATACTATTTTTACGCTTAGGGCATTCGTACATATTCGCAATCAAACCATAATTCGTGCACCATTCTATCACACATCTTTCGCCCTTATCTTGCAACCGAATCAAATTAGTAAAATCCACACGTTCAACTCTTTCGACGCCAGCCATTTTGCTCA
>KK115628.1:34382-50563 GCA_000611955.2 Stegodyphus mimosarum | reverse complement strand
AAAAAATCTGAAATGTTTCAGATTTTAAATTACGTCCAAAGGGACGTTTATTTAACATTCTGTGTGTTACCTTTATTTGTTAAATACCATGTTCTTCAAACCATAAAATTCAGTTCAATAGCAATATCGCAAAATAATTTTAAATTGAGCATATGTTTAGAAATTTCGGTACACGCTCTCACGCGTTAGAGATAAAAATGTTTTTCTGTACAACGTTGGTATTGCTGGCTTTGAAATCTTTAAGTTTGTTAATGAAAAATTCGTTAAAGTTTTAGAGAATATTGTTACGAATTTCACATTTATTTGGCTATTTATTTAGAACTGTAATTAAAATTCCTTTTTATTTTCCCGTTCAACGCACGCAGACGATTTTTGAAGAGAAAGCTACGTAAAAAAAAATAATAATAACCAACAAAGAAACATAAGCACTAAATTGAAAAGTGATACGCCGTTTCTTGTGAAACAATGCAAAACGCCCAAACGAAAGTAATAGTCCTTCGGAACTAAATCCCTTTGGACTAATAATACAATGTAATATTCATTTCTGACATGCATACACATACATAAAGCCATATTTATGCAATAATGGGAAAAATTAATATATAATATACCTGTTTCTTAGACGAAGTATAAGATGACCATGGATGTTTAAGCCAGACTTTAGCATCTGTCACCATGTCAGTAAGAGTGCGAAATCGACGCAGCTTAAAAAAGTAAATGTGAAATACATATTAATTTGAACATATGTGCATAAGTATTACATGTAATCTCTATTATTAAATAAAGAAGAATCTGTATGTATGCATGTATTCTCCTCACATAGTGAAAATATGGTGACATTGAATACACACAGTTCTTTACCCAAACATGTGCACCTTGAAGCCCAGATTTTGAATTTCATTTTTAATTTATTTCACATTTTCTGCAAATTTAATGACATTATGCATAGACTCCAACCTTCAGCAAACCTTGTCAGTAGTCAACGCGCGAACGACATTTTTACAACTTTGAAAATGCGCGCGTAACGCATGTTGTAATTAACTATTCATTAATTTTTAATTAATTGTAATCAATTTTATTACATTTAAAATCCATATGCATGTAAAACTGCATAATTAAAAATATACCTTGTAAATTATATGCACATTTAATTAGAAATTTTCATTTAACTCCTCAAGCATGTATATCACTAAATCTACTAATATATGAAAAAAGCAAGTATTTCAAATCACTACTAATCATAGAAAAAAATCAGATTCTATAAATCATATATCTTTATTCTGAATATGATTTCCACAGGGAAATAAAATTTAAATAACCAAGAATAATACATATAAGTATTAAAAAAATACTTATAATTTACGAATGCAAAGATTTATATGTAGCATGCTTAAGTTCTGATTTTGAGAATGTTTTTTTATAACACAATTCTTCATTTGCTGCATATTTATTTTTTCAATCAAAACTGCTTTAAGAGTTTTAATTAAGACCTAAATTTGGTCGAAATTGCGTCTGATTTTTTTTAACAATAGAAAAAATTCTTTTGCAAGTTGCATTTGAATGATTTTTTAAGACAGCAAGCATTACAGAAGGCAATACTTTGTATTTAATACACCCATTCATATTTCTGAATTTGGAAATTTCTCCCCATGCTATATCAATACACAAATCTACAATTTCTTTCAAATCATCTACTTGATACATGAAAAATTCAATTTCCACTTGATTAAGACATTTTTCATCAATAATTGATGGAAAAGTATTCATCAAGTAAAGAACAGATGAAAATGAAATTTCAGTTCTCAAGTTGAAGTCAGCAACTTCAGCATGTTTTAGAAATGGATCACTTAGTGGAAATTTATCAATTATATATGAATATATCAATTACATATAAATTTTTTTGCTATGGCAGAATCCGGAAACATTGCTTTGAAAAGCTCTTTGGAATGATCCGAAACGGAAAGCGGTAGATTATGTTCAATTAAAAATCGAACAAATAGCATTCGGCTTTTATAGGATCTGTTTCATCATCTTTTATTAAGAAATTCGTTATTTCTTTAGATTTTACAGTGCCAAGTTCTATATGCTTTTGAGAAAAAACATGCCGTTTACAGTCATCTTTACCGCCATGTGCAACTGAGAAATCTTTGTTGCATACACTGCAGTGTGCGTGATTCACAGAGATTTCGGATGCTTTAATGCATGGAAATTCTGAAGAATATGAATTTTTAAATTTCTGCTTTGATAACTTTGGCTTCTTCGTTCGAGGTAGCATTATTAACAAAAAACTTCCACCTGAATCACAGTTCACAACACACACGCTAAGCTCTCGCCGTAATCTAACTAATGGAGCCGCATGCAGTCTAAATACGCAGCAGCGCGGAACCTGGGAGACAGACAAAGTAGACAGATGTTTGGGGGGGGGAACTATTGACAAGTCATTAACAGTTGGAGTTACTGATCTACGATTGGCTATTCTTCAAAACCAGAAACGCACTCAACATGTGATATATGATAACACGAGTATTCAGCCAATCATCGGATGAATTAGTTGGTTCCGTTTTGCGTACTGGTTCTCCTGCTCTTGTTTCTGTAAAATCCGTAGTTTTTTCCATACTTTTCGTAGCTCGTAGTTTTTGATGAATTTCCGTAGAAACTACGGAGAATCCGTAATAGTTGGAGTCTATGCATTATGATTAACAAAATCAAGGATTTAAAATCAGTGTATCATCACTCTGCAAAGAATAAAATATGTATGTATCAAATTTAAACAGAAGACTCAGCAATTTAAAGGAAATATGTTGCCACTCAGCAAAGCTTAAGATACGTTTAAAATTTAATCAGAAAATTCAGAAATATAGAAAATGTGTTGGCACCATCTAAAACAAAATATTGTTATCATCCATGCATTAGAGTGTTGGCTTTCAGAAAAATGTAAAATATTTAAATTTTATTTCAAATTTAATAAGTCTGCTATTGATTAATAAACTAAGTGATTTAGAAGCAATAAATGCAGTTCTTCATCTCCATTAATTACAGGCCAGGCCTGTGAAATTATACTATACGAATACATTAGAAACATTATACTTTTTTTGTTTTTATAACAAGTATTTTAGTTTTTAAAAATGTAACAACTTAAAACTTTTGTTATTCGTAATTTGATACAATATACCTGTAAGAGAAAGCTTGTTAAATTTTGTAGGATTAGTATTTTAAACCCAAATTAAGAAAAAATAATCTGCTTTGAAGAATAATTAAGAGAACATTTTTTTCAAGATATTTGTATAGGAAAGAGGAAAACTGCCTTTATCCAAATAATAAACAGAATAAATTAAGTTTAACCTTTTTCATTCTCAAAGATCTTAATATGCTTTAGTACAATTCAATATACATTTCCCCCTATGTTTTCCTTCTATCATTTAAATTTTATTCCTTTAAGTAATTAATTTATCTCCAAACTTGCTAGGTTCTTCTTTCTTAAGGAGACAGAAAATGTGAAGCATTTTGATATGCCCAGCACATATGTCAGCTTCAAAAATGACAGAAAAAATACTGTTATCTTCTACAAAATATTAAAAAGATTGCAAAACATCCAAACTTCAATCAAAAACTTGCATTTTCTTGTAAGTGTGTCAAGAAATTTTAAATATGGAAAAGTACTATTTAATACAGAAAGTAAAAGTGAATACACAATGTATGCTTTGCTTTTAAATATTATTACAAGGAGGTGGGAGCAGAACTTATTAATAGTAAATTTTTAGTCAGTAAGTATGATATACAGTACTCATTGCTTATTAAACTCACTATTTATTAAACTCAGCTACTTATTATGTTCAAATTTCCAGAAACCAAAACAAATATAATGCTGGATACTTGCTATGGATGGAAGACATTACAACCCACAGCAGACACAAAATGAAAGGAAGCAAATTGTGGAAATTTAGAATAAGTGCAGGGTACAGTAAGAAGAAGCATGGGTAAGAAAATGGCTCTAGTGTAGAATTGGGTGCCCCTTTGATTGGCGACGAATTTTGTTTAATTTTTTGGGGATAAAACGCCATTTCTGGTTATTATGATAGTTTTAACTTGGTTTGCTTCCATTGCTGTCACTTTAGGGTTACCGTTACTCTGTTTTAACGTTATATGACGTCATCGTTGTTACTTTCTTAAATATAAATTTTATTGGTTGTTTTTGTGATTACGTGAGTAATTTATGTAAAATTAAGTGTAAATTTTATTGGTTATTTTTGTGATAGCGGGAGTAATTTATGTAAATTATATTGTTTGTTTTTGTAACTGCGTAAGTATTTCATTTTACTTTTAGTTCCCCGCTTGATATTTTACGCTATCGTTCTCCGTCATCCAGCAAAGTAGTATGTCTGGGAAAATTAATATGCGTTTTTTTTTTTAATTGGAGAAAAACGGTAAGAGAGCTATTATTGATTGGTGTATGCATGAAAGTTTGATTAGTTCTCGTTATGTTTGTCCTGTTTGTATGAAAGATATGCGTTTGATCGATAGAAAGGATAGATCGGATGGCTACGAATGGATTTGTCGTGAAAAAGGTGTGAATGCTCATCATTGTAAGAGGTCAGTGAGGAAAGGTACCTGGTTTGAAGAGAGTAATATGAGTATGATTGAGATTTTAATGTTTTCGTATCTATGGGTGTATGAAGCTGGTACGAATTTGATTATGAATGAGGTGAATGTGAAATCGAATAAGACTGTGGTTGATTGGCGTAATTTTTGTAGAGAAGTGTGTATGGATGTATGCGTGAAAAAGAGTGAAATGATTGGAGGTCCTGGTATGGTTGTGGAGGTTGATGAAAGCAAGTTTGGTAAGAGAAAGTATAATAGAGGTAGACGAGTGAATGGTAAATGGGTGTTTGGTGGGATTGAAAGAGAGAGTGGAAAGTGTTTTTTTGAGGTTGTGGAAGATAGATCGAAAGAGACTTTGTTGGAGGTTATTAGACGAAAAATTCTACCTGGGACGACAATTATTTCAGACTGCTGGAAATCTTACGATTGTTTGAATAGTAAAGGTTTCCAGCATTTATCTGTCAACCATTCGTTGAACTTTGTTGAACCAATGACTGGTGCCCACACTAACAATATTGAAAGTATGTGGAGCCAGGTAAAGCGGGAGTTCCGAAAACACAGTGTCCGGCAATCGTCGGAAGATATTTTCGATTCTTATTTTGCGGAATTTATGTGGAGGAGGCGCTACCGGAATCAGACGGAAGCAGATCCGTTCCGGGACTTTTTAAATTGCGTGAAAGATTTGTATGTGCCACAGTTCTCCGACGATGCTGAAGAGGATGTCGAAGTAACGATCTAGGTAAGTTCTGTTTTTTACGAATTGTAAACTACATCATCTAGCTCAATTCGCGTTTTATGACGTAATATTGGCTACGCCTGTTTGTAAAAGCAAGTTGTAGTTAAACTGTAGCTTCATTTTTGAAGAAATGTTAAATTCTATTTTAACTGAGTTGAAATGTTAGGTTTATAATGTTACTGCGGGAGATATTTTTTATGATAAAAGTTTATTCAACTGTCTTTTTTTATGTGAAAAGAGATCACTGTGCACATGGACAAAGCCAAGGTTGTGCGATGCCGAGTTTGTGCAATTCTGGAATTTTTTTTAATTGAAATAGATGGATGTGTACATGGGCAAAGTCAAGGCAGTGCGCGATGCCGAGTTTGCGCAATTCTCTGATTTTTTTTAAGTGAAAACAGATCGATGTGTACATGGGCAAAGTCAAGGCAGTGCGCGATGCCGAGTTTGTGCAATTCTCTGATGTTTTTTTAAGTGAAAATAGATCGATGTGTACATGGGCAAAGTCAAGGCAGTGCGCGATGCCGAGTTTGTGCAATTCTCTGATGTTTTTTTAACTGAAAATAGATCGATGTGTACATGGACAATGTCAAGGCAGTGCGCGATGCCGAGTTTGTGCAATTCTCTGATGTTTTTTTAAGTGAAAATAGAACGACGTGTACATGGGCAAAGACAAGGCAGTGCGCGATGCCGAGTTTGTGCATTTCTCTGATGTTTTTTTAAGTGAAAATAGATCGATGTGTACATGGGCAAAGTCAAGGCAGTGCGCGATGCCGAGTTTGTGCAATTCTCTGATGTTTTTTTAAGTGAAAATAGATCGATGTGTACATGGACAAAGTCAAGGCAGTGCGCGATGCCGAGTTTGTGCAATTCTCTGATGTTTTTTTAAGTGAAAATAGATCGATGTGTACATGGACAACGAGTTTCTGCAATTCTTTGGTGTTTTTCGAGCGAATACAGATCGGTGCGCACATGGGCAAAGCTAGGTTGTATGTGATGCCGAGCGGTAACGTAACATATTTTATATGCAATGTTTAATGTATCATTTGTGTATTAAATGTGCATTGCTGTTTTAATTGTAAATTATATTATAGACGTTTTTTGTATTTAAATTTTATTTTAAATTGTTTTGTTTTGATATGTTAATAACGCTTTTCGATTTAAGATGAATATCGATAATCCGACAATCTACTGTACCAAACAATCTACTGTACCTACACTACCAAAAGTGTAAACTTTGACCCTATAAATAACTTTTACGTTATCATTTAATATGTAGTGTTTTCTATCGTAATTGCACTTGATAATATTAATTCATTAATAATATGTGTGTGAAGCATTGCTTAGTGCTCGAAATTTGAAGTATTTATTTTCTTATCTTATTTTATCTCATTGTGAGAAATTAGATTTTTTTTATTTATTAGTTTGTTGAAATGTAGTATGCCTACGGAAAATATGATTTGATTTAGGGATTTAAGAAACAGTGATATGAAAGCTGTGTATGATTTTGATATGGAACAAAAATATTTTTCTTTTTTTATAAATGTAAAGTTTAAAATTTTTAGAAAAAAATGAAGATTGGCTGCTTATTAGTATGTAAGGGATTGCATCATCACGTAGCAGTAAGTAATAATAATATCAATTATAAAAATGATAAAATTAAAGTGTTCCATAATATGAATTTAAATTTAAAAAAAAACTTTTTTTTTTGTTTAAATGTTAAAGCTTAAAAATCTTTGAAAAAACTGAAACTGTTTGAAATATAAGTATGAGAGGCATCGACGATGCTTACCGTTTTAATGATTGGTAGAATTAATTTACTGCATCATGGTAATTTGAAATAAAAGCAATTTATTATACGTATTTCGTATTTCTATATCTATAGAGAATACATTGTGACGTCACCAGCTTAGTCCCACCCATTTTTGGGCGTCACTTAGCTCCGCCTTCGCAATTTTGTTTACGCAAAGTATTCTAAGCTTTTACCATGGCGCCGATATTGGCGTCAAAAAAATCGCCAAAAAAGCAAGGGGCACCCAATTGTAAACTTTTACCAAGAAAATTTTTACTTTCTCACCCGTTCATCACATGGCAACATTCATAAATGATTTAAAGGATTTGATGCATGTGGCTAGTTGTTGTATCAAATATATAGGAAATATTTAATTGATGATCTTGAAAGTTTAGGTGTGTCTTACCAATATCATTTAATTTATTTCATGTATGGCAATATCAAACCATACATTATGTATGGTCATATATATGGTATTGGAGAGATCAAAAGGAAGGCGAAAAATAAGAAATGTCGCCAGGGATTTCAGCCAGCCACAACTTTGTTTCACAGTTGTTGAAACCATATAAAACAGCTGGAATTTCTAGCTAATGTCACGGGGTTGGTTGTATTAGAAGTACTACTCCTGCAGGTACAACTCCCCGAAAACAAAAACACAACACTTCAGCTTATCTGAATGAACAAGAAACTGAATGAACTTCTTGCCACTACAGGACAGTGGATCACCCAAGTGAATAAAGATAGATATTTGGGGAAAAAATGTGTGTTCCACTGTCTAGACAGCACCATACCGGCCATTTTTAATGGTTTCACGAGTATAACAATGGGACTGAAGAATATTCACTGGGCTTGCAAAATATTCACAGATGAGACTAGGTTCAGTATATCATCAAACTGTAGACACCAACTGATCTGGTATGACAGTGGTACTGCTTATTGACTAAAAAATATCCAGGGAAGGAGTCAATATCCGAGATGCAGTACCATGGTATGGGCTGGCATCATGATCAAAGACTGCATACTTCTATAAGTGGTTGTAACTATTTCTATGACTGACTAACGGCACACTAATGAAGTTTTACTGTCTCATACTCACCTTTTCTGTGATGCTTTTGTGGAAAAATTTCTTTTGATGGACAACAGATCATGTCATTAAATCCTCACTGTTTGAGATTATTTAGCCTCGTATGGCCAGACATTTTCCAGAGCTAAATTCTACTGAACATGTAACACCTTCCAATTGATATCACTCTTATTTCTGTGATCACACTCCACAGTAGGCATTCCTACACTGACACCTTTCTCAAAAGTGCCTGCTGTCAATTCATATGCATTTTCCCTTTCCCCTTACACATCAAAAGAACATTTTCTTACTTTAGATGTTTTTAAATCTTCTGTGTTTTCGTAAACAATAAATGTTCTTTATTCTAATGTCTAAATACTGTGACAACAATATTTTTATCCAGCTTAGTCTGTATCATCTTATTACATTACATTATAGTGCAACTTGAGATCTGTCCTTAGTAACTGTCCATCAGTGTACGTACTAATCAACATAAAAATCATTCTTTATTAAACTCCCCTCAGCCACTTATTAAACTCAGCTTAGCAAATGACTGTTCTTCAGAGTCAGAATATCATACCTGTACCTACCACAGCTTATCATAGTTCATCCATTTAACATATTGTGGGCTGGGGCTTTATCATTCAAATATCCAGTGCTTCAACAAAATGGGATTGAATAAAATTTTCCTACCCCTGGTCTTTGTACCTGTGAGACACTGTTTTTAGAGTTCTTTGCTCACACAAGTTTTCAGGGCTGCAAAATCCTTATTTATGGTTAGCAAAGACAATTCTCTAAAGACATGGAATAGGGTTCCTTCTTAAATACTATTTGGTACGAGGTGAGAGTGCAACTTCTGTATCCCATCTTTTAAGGTTTCCACCTTCCAGATCCTCTGCTTGAGATAGATATATTATTATCAGAGAGAGTTATAAAAAAATTTTGCGCGAAAGATCTTACATTGCATTCTTGGTGGGGGAATGGATCATGGAGAGGAAGATCTAATTTAAAACTCTATAAATTTTACAAACACCCTGATATTGTAAAATTCATCAAATTGCAGAGACTTAAATGGGCTGGCCATCTGGCTAGAATGAATGAAGATCGCTGCTTTAAGAAAATCTTACTGGCAAAGTCCATGGGAAACAGACCTCGGGGCAGACCTCTGCTAAGATGGATTGACTGTGTCAAAAAAGATCTTAAAGGTTTCTCTACTTTTGGTCACTGGAAAACAGTTGCCAAAAGTAGAGATGGAGAAGGCCAGGGCCCGCTCAGAGTTGTCGAGCCATTGAAAAAGCAATCAAAGCATTGGTCATGCTTATAATTAGGAAGTGACAAATTCACTAAACATACAAAGGGCAATCTTTTTGCTGGCTAGAAATGTAAATTATAAAATTCGAATAAATTACTGGAAGAATTTTTTTCCCCTTTTAATTTGTTGTGTGCTTAACTTGTAGAAATGCCAAGCAAAATCACTGAAGCTTGAAAGAAAAGGGTTAATTACTGAAAGATTCTTATGGTCTTGGTAGCTGCAGAAAAACTACATTTAAACTGCAAATTTTCCAAACAACACTGTTAGCAAATTTTCCAAACAACACAGTTTAGCAATGAATTATAATTAATGAAGTATTAATAAAAAATGCAAATGTCTCAAGAAAGCACAAAAGAGACAAGATTGGAGAAGCTGAAATTGCTTCAAACTATGATGCTAAAAATTGTTTCTATTTCTAGAGCTTTTTGCACTAATTTGCTAAATGCTGGGAGAGAATTTTGTAGCAACTGGGCAGATGGCTAACAAATAGGAGAAAGAGAAATCTAAAATTATTCATCAGAATTTGCACGGTAAGAAAAAGAAGCAGACCATTATGCAGCTCATAACTGGATAAAAGATGTTTTATCTAGGCTGTTAAATGAATACAAGTCACTAGAAATATAAAATAAAAATCAAACTGGCCTGCATTACAGAACATTTCCAAGAAAGCTTTAATATTTAAAAGTGAAACAGCAGTTGTTTTAAGAAGAAACAGAAGGAATAAGATACTGCTTTATTAACATGCAATATGGGCCCAACTATTAAGACAACATCGATTACTGACAGAAGTAGAAAACCTCGATGCTTGAAAAGCATCAATAGTTTACTTCTGACTTACAAAAACAACAAGAATTCATGGATGGCAAATAGTATTTGTACTGATTTTCATTTGAAATGGCAAAGCGAAGTGAAAAATTAAAATATACTAATTAGATAACTGAATAACAAAGACATCTCTTTCTGAAAAACATTAGTATCTCTTCCAGCAAATGCAGCTTCTAACATTCAACTTTTAATTTTATGCTATAATAAAAGCTTTGAAATGTTATTTCAGAACCTGAAGAGAATTGAATCTTGTAAAAATGCAAGCACTTTATAAATAGTGAAGAGTAAATCGATAGAAAGAGTAATATCGAGAAATAAGAAAATCTATATTTCTACTACCGGTTATGCATATTACAATAATAGCAGAGGTTAATCTCTTAAAATTGCTTAACATCTGCTTTCAGAAATGCAGCTTTAACTCAGAAGAAACCTCTGGGGAATTGCAAACTGTAGCAGATGTTTAAAAATCAGTGACGAAAGTTATTAGGATTCACTTTTAGAATATGTGTCTGTTCACAACAATATTGAGACAAAGTGCATAAGAACTGACTATGCAGAAAATAACAGCATAAGTGATGACATGCCACTATCAACCCAAACTAGAAAAAGATTCTAAGAAAAATTCTTAAATGAAAGGTATTGATCAAAAAGGCTACAACAGTTTATCGAAATTAAGAAGACAATCGAAAAACTGTTGTTGAACTATATGAAGCAGACACACATGGATAAAAGACAGAGAGAGATAAATAAGAGATAAAATTTCATCAAGAAAGTAATTATAAAATTATTTTTATAAAAATTAAAAAATTAATTAGAACTTCATTGGTAATTTAATTTTAGTATTAATTTTTAATTAATATTTTAAGATTAATTTATTAATTAATTGTTAGTTATTATTTTATTTGGAAAGCTCACTGTTTGCAATACACAAATTGCTGTCTATCAAACTCAACTGCTTAGTAAACTCAAATACATTTGAAATGAAAGTGATTTTAATAAGGTCAAATACTGTACTTTCAGTAAATACACAGTCCAGTCACATAAATGTGACCACCACGTACTTTCCATGTCAGAGTTAAATAACCAATCACAGAAGGCAGGTGGCAGCACAGTGCAGTTGAGCGTATATAAAGGGTGTGTGAGGGCTTCGGAAAACATTTCAATCGTTGGCGTAATGCAGAAATGAAGCGATTTATCCGACTTCCAAAAGGGCATGATCATTGGCTTTCGGGCCAAGGGTGGAAGCATTTCCGAAACGGCTGAGTTTGTGAACTGTTCGCGTGCCGCCGTGGTAAAAGTGTACCGTGCATGGCAAAATGGGACTGTCCAAAATCAGCGACGTGGCAAATGTGGTGCACCACGGGCCATAGATGACAGAGGCGAACGACGGTTGCGGAGATGCGTTCGGGCAGATAGACGGGCTACCGTTGAGCAACTGACCACCAAAATGAACCAAGGGGCTACCAAAAGTGTCTCCCAAAGTACTATTCAGCGAACATTGCTGCGTCTGGGCCTCCGAAGCAGACGCCTGGTTCGTGCACCTATGCTGACTGCTGTTCATCGACGGCGAAGGCTAGAATTTGCACGCCAGTACAGCAGCTGGACGTCCACTGAGTGGCGACAGGTTGCGTTTTCGGATGAATCGCGTTTTATGCTCCATCGGACAGATGGACGTTGGCGTATAAGGCGTGAAACCTCTGAAAGGAACCACCCTGCAACCATTGCCGGAACGGTCCAAGCTGGAGGCGGGAGCATTATGGTCTGGGGAATGTTTTCCTGGCATTCTCTAGGTTCACTGATCATTGTGGAAGGCACAATGGATCAATACAAGTACGCATCTGTCCTTGCGGACCATGTTCACCCCTACATGCGCATTGTTTTTCCTCAGGATGATGGCATCTTCCAGCAGGACAATGCGAGGTGCCATACAGCTGCCAGTGTACGTGCGTGGTTCGAAGAGCACCAGGATGAGTTTACCGTCCTCCCCTGGCCAGCAAACTCACCTGACTTAAACCCAATCGAGCATCTGTGGGACCATCTCGATCGAGTTGTTCGCGCCATGGATCCTCAACCGCGTAATCTAGCGCAGCTGGCCACGGCATTAGAGTCGGCATGGCTCAACATCCCAGAGAACACCTTCAGGGACCTATGTGACTCTCTTCCTGCACGTCTCGCAGCAGTCCGCTCTGCGAAAGGTGGTTATTCTGGCTTTTGACAGATGGTCACATTAATGTGACTGGACTGTGTATATATATACATGTGTGTGTGTGTGTGTGTGATATTGTACTGATACATTTTCAGCATGAATAACCTCATCCTCTTTAGACATTTTAAAACCATGTTCACTACTATTACATGCTATGCTCACTAATCATTTATTAGTTTATTTTATGATGTACTTTGCAAGAACTCTTCCATGAGGCACAATAAATTCTTTTTGGAGTAAACATAGAAAATAAAAACCTTGCTTAATCCTGGCATAACAATAAAGCTATTTTAGCATGTATAATTACCGAAGGTGTATTTTTAGAAGTCAAAGTAATTCTTCTCCCTCTATGATCAAAATATTATTATTCAAGAAGAAATCTCAGAAATATTCACAATCTGAATAGGACTATACTCAAAATTTTAAATCGATAAAGGAAAATGATATAATACAAAAAAAAGATGGGGCAGAATAAAAACTTTCTGTGCATCTCTAAAATAAAATCAAATAATATAATATCAAAAAGCAGCAACACTGAGACCTTATATTTTTTACTCTGCACAAAATCATTCCAATAATTCTAAATCAGCATGATAATAGACTACTTTCTAAATGGTGTATGGCTAGAAAAGATTGTTCATTAGCATCCGACTGAACAAGCTATCTGACTGACTGAACTATCTTGTTTATATTCTGATTTGGCTCAATTAGGAAAAATCATAATAAATATGAGAAAGGAATACATATGTACTAGCCATTTGCGTGGCCACTCACCTAAAAAACATAATAATTATAATAATATATTTATAATGAGTTCTATAAGTCTAACTGGTATCATTTCACGAGATCAACTAGTAATTATGAAATAGCAGATATGTTAAATTTGACAGAAAAATTAAATATACGATGTTTTGCCGAACAATAACATACTAACACAACATTTTATTTCTGGCAGTTGCTACACATTTCTTTTAAATACTTCAGTTTATTATTTAAATTTAAAAGATAAATATCTTATGCTTTGCTGAGTGGCAATACATTTCTTTTCAATGACTGAGGTTTCAGATTAAAATTAAAAATAAATACCATGTCTTGCTGCATGACTAGATACTGCTTTCAAACCGATAAGTTTGTTGATTGAAATAAATAAAAACTCACAATTCAGAATTCAAGCTTTGAGATAAATATATTCAGGTGGAGGACTGTATGTTCAGAATTTGGTGGCTCTAAGTGCCACTGTTTCTTCACAATGCAAGGAACATACATACATATAAATTCATAGCTTTTAGTTTAAGAGTCATACAAAAACCATAATTTTTCAAACATAATTAGGAAAGTCATATGGCAATGTTTGTAATACAGTTTGGTTTTCATTTAGTTGGTTACTGCAAAGCATACTAAGGCTATGTGCCTAAGTGGAGGGATGCCTTCATAGAGGACTTTCTAAGAAGTCCTGGCTTGTATACATGCTACACATGGGGAAAACCACAAAACAGCAGCTAACCCATTCACCTGAATGATTTGGAATCAAACCCAAATTAGAACTACCAATGTATAGCGATTTTACCACTCAGCCACTGGTGGGCACTGTTTGTAATACAAGTAACCATACAAAAATAGTAATTTTGTGTTTTGTTGAAGAATAAAATCCTCACATCTGTAATTATTTGACGTAGCTGATCATCAACAAGAAATCTGCCGTACACAACACCTTACAAGAGCAACATATCTCAAGAATTGTTTTGTACAATTTTGACTGCTTTATCATACCTTACATAAAAAATAGCAGCTCTTCTGCCCTCACAAAATGAAGTGACAACAGCAAACAATAGGAAAATTCTAATAAATGCTTTCTTCTTTTTGCAGCTTTTAGCGTTGCCTTTCTAAAAGTTTTGATATTAATACATAGTACATTTACATAATTTTTATGTATTTACATAATTTTTTTAGTTAGATAATTTTTTTACTACATAATTTATTTACATTTACATAATTTTTATGTATGTGAAGCAAAATGCCTTTTTCTTCAGTGAATGCAACATACAGCTCAGTGTCATCTTCAGTTGTGCCCAGCAGAATCAGTGTAAATTAATTTTTTTTGAAACAGCATTAACAGCAACTGCAGAAACTATATGGAAAAGGGTCACCAAGAACAATATGCAAGAAGACCATCAGGAAATAAAGAGTACATAATAGATAAGAGTAGCTGTAATTTTGTTACACAGTGTTGTTTTTTGCATAAAAATCGAAGCATCAAGAAGGACTTTTGCAATCGTGATGAAATTTGGTATGCAAAAACATCTTGATCGAACATGCAAATGAATAAAGTTTCAAGGCAAATGAACAGAAATTGCGATCATAGCATGCATTTCTAGTGCGCAGTTTGCAAATTATAAAACCAGTAACACAAGCAGAAAATTTATCTTTTTTTGTTGCCGCCATTGTAATTCTGTAAAGAAGCAACTAAAGATGCCATTATGACGATATTGAAGACCTTACACACAACTAAACGACTTTGAATGTGGTCACATTGTAGGGTTGCGTAAAGCTGGGTGGTCATACCAAGCAATAGGCCACCACCTGAAGCATACAGACACTCCTGTGCAAAGATGTTGGCAGCAATGGTTGCTACAAGGAAATTGCCGATGAAATGAAGGCTCTGGAAGGCCAAGGAGCACAAATGGGAGGCAAGACAGGATGACTGTTTGCCAGGCCCAAAGTGCCCCAATGGTATCATTGTCGACTATTCAACGCATTACAGCCACATCTATACCTCCCATGGCATCGTCTACTATCTCATGGTGCTTGTCTGAGGCAGAGTTATGCTCACAGAGGCCTTTAAGATGTTTGCCTTTGACAACACAACAGCAGAGTCATGTAGAGTGGTGTCGCAGCCGATCATAATGGCTGCCATCAGACTGGCATTGTACAGTGTTCAGCGATGAATCCTGCTTCACTCTTGAAGCAGATGACCACCTGTTCGTGCCTGGAAAGGACGGGGCCAGTGGTCCCAATCAACCTTTGTTTTACAAACACATACAGCCATAACCCCTCCTGTGATTGTGTGGGGCACTATTTCTTATGACAGCAGGTCACCTTTAGTCATCCTCCGTACATCTTTAACAGCTCAACAATATGTTGATACCATCCTGCAGCCGGTTGTATTATCCTTCATGACACGTCATCCTAGGGCCATTTTCAAACAAGATAATGCCAGGCTACCTACCGCTCGTATATCTCTGGACTGTCTCCGTGCAGTTGATACTCTTCCTTGGCCAACAAGGTCACCAGACCTTTCACCAATTGAGCATGTCTGTGACATAGTAGGCTACCAGATTCAGGCACAACAAAATATCGCAGATCTGGAGCAACAACTGATGAATGCCTGCCAGAATGTGTCATAGGATGATATTAGGAACCTCTACCACTCCTTGCCTCGACGAATTCAAGCATGCATTGCCGCCAGGGGCAGTTAAACTAACTATTAATTTGAACACTCAATGGGTGATTGCGAGCATTGAACAGGTACTATGACCTTGATTTTTTAATCATTTTATTATCTGTGTATGAGCTATATACATATTCAATTTCATCAAAAATTACCACTTCCTTCATGGTGCTTTGATTTTTTTTTTCAAAAGAGTGTAT
>KK115628.1:14974-34370 GCA_000611955.2 Stegodyphus mimosarum | reverse complement strand
TTTTTTTTTTTTTTTTTCCTTGTAGCAATTTTGTTATTTCTATACATTTCTTACTTTGCAGTCTTTTTCATGCTGTACAATTTATGCTTAGTGATTTCGTTTCACAGCAGCCGCCATAACACAAAAAAGCCAAACAATTTTATAACCTTTTTAAAATACTAACATGAACTTAATTTGATAATATACTTACTTTTGTTACAATTTGCATCCATTTATCTTTACACTGAGCAGCTGTATATTGTCCAAATCTCACTTTCTCCCAATCCAGTTTGTCAATCAGAGTAGTATATTTCACATTATCATTACGAGGTAAACATGCAGATAAGTTTGTAACCAACTGTGTTAACTCCTCTGCAGTCCAGTTAAATACCAGAACTGAAAATTTTTAGTAGTTTATTTAATTCCAGAGATCAAACAATTAGTAAAGCATACCAAGACATTTTTAATTTTCATATGCATAACTTTTTACAGAAGAAGAAGACTTTTACAGAATTTACAATCCTTCTTCAATTTACAAAAGTTTTCTTAAGATAGCAAAAACATATATTAATAAAACATGTATATTATTGCAATTTTATACATAAATCAAAATTAAATTCAACTGAGTAATAAGTAACAGTATGAAAATAAACCAGTTATCAGCAGTAAAAGTTATGATGTTTCATCAAATATTAGTTAACTACAGCTGTAAGTCTCTGTATCTTTTAAAATTAACAAGTTGGGAAAAAAGGGGAAATTGTATTTTAAAGTCAAAAATTAAATAGATATACTTGAAATATCAGCAAGAAATTGCACTCCAGTAAGTTTCTAAATTTAACTCAAATGAATTAAGCTGACAGAGAGAAATCATTCAAACAGAAACAAGATTATTGCCAATATCATTACCAAAGACTATCTTCATCCACTAAACTCCTCCTACATACAGAGTGCAAAAGGATTTACTGTGCAACATCAGATTAGCACCATCAAACTTAAAAAGTATTTATTTATATTTCACATTATTACATCTTCTTGCTCATAGGACTCTCTCTGGGATTTCTAACTTTCAAATGAAAATCACTATATTCAGCTACTGTTTATTGTTATATTTGAAAGTTTTTTACAGCTGCTTATTTGCAAGAAAACTCTTTCAGAATACCCTACATAAAATAATTATAAAGAATGTTGCACATCGGTAAATAACCTCTCCTTCAAAAAGGAGGGAAAATCAATCTCAAATTATTTAATTGATTTTTGAATTGACTCTCAAGGAAAACAAAATTGCAGAAATTGCAAATTTTGAAACTAAATATCTAGGCCAGTTTTTATGGTTATCAAGCTTTTTGTATTGTATTTTTCATAATAAGTATAAATTTATACTAAACATAACTATAAAAACCGGAAGTGCATATTAAAAAAGTTACAAATTTTATAAAACATTTTTAAATTTTAAAGTATTATAATAGGAATATTTTTCTTAGCTAAAGCATTTTTATAATTAGAAGCACATGTCTAAGAGCAACAATTGTGCAAATAAATGTTGTATGTGACCAATGGTCTTATATAAGCGAAAAAGAAAGAAAAATAAAGAAAGGAAACTGGTTGTGGCAATGCAATGAATGGCTCAGGCTGATTCATATTCTACATTGAAGCTACTTACTGCCCAAATGCTCTGCTAATTTGTGCCCAAAATGAAAGTTATGTAAGTGATATGTGATAAGTGAAAGCATGCATTCTAAACTAAACATATACAGTATTCTTCTTTACAGTAACTTTAAAGTTTACTTTAAAGGATGATATAAAAACATGGTACATTTTACCTTGTCTTGTGCCTTGATTTTCTTTATCATTCATCTCCACATCACTGACTTTCCGAGCAATTGTCACTAAAATACAGTATAATAAGATTTATATAGATATTTATTGATAAAGAAAAGAAAGTGTTAAATAAATAATAATTACATAAATATTAAAATAATACACATTGATATAAAACATTAGGTAAATTACACATTTTTATTGTTTACGGTAAGTGCTTATAAGATTTAACAGGAAATCAGTTAATGGAAAGAAAAAAATTTCAGATTTCTACACTAGGATATGTACTGTTTTTAATGAAATATAAGTTTAGTTTTACTTCGTATTGTGGTACATTAAATTTAGTTCACAGAAGATTTTCTGAACTGTTAAATAATATTTAAAGTAGCAATGATTATTCCTCATATATGATGTGTAATTACGTTTATTTTATATTCCTTGTAATTTTGTCGAGCTCAAAGGAAAGTGGAAAACCAATGTTCTTCATGCTCTTCCTTAGTCACACTTATTCAAAGTTTAAATATAAACATAAATGTTATATACATTCAAAAAGGAATTTTGGAAATTGAAATAATGCATAATTTTAAGAATTTATTTTGAACTCCGTAAAATGTGGAAATTCTAAAATACAAATAGGTTTTATATAAATTGAAAATAATGAGAAAGCTATTTTCGAACTGACATATACATCATGTGGGTCTTTATCATAAATAGCACACATCTTTATCAGAAGCAGCAGTTTGAAATTTAGAAAAATCAAAAAATAACTGCATCATCAAGTATCATTTCAAAATATTTCAATCACCTCCAATAGCCTGCTAATTTAATTTACAATCATTATGTATTTTCAGCTCATTTATAAGCTAATTATAATAATTATACAAACTTTTTATAATTTATCAGCTAGTTTATAATCATTATATATTTTTAGCTAAGCAGTTGCATATGCACTGCTTTCAGAAAAATATGAATTCAATGCTTAATTACCTTCTTTCTAAGCCACATGGGTGTCCTGTTACTAATTTTTTGTAAACTTGTTTGAACTTTTACTTTCTGCATACTGACTTCAGAATGTGACTCATATATGAAAGCCCAAATAGTTTACTGTACTACTGCCATATTTCTCATCTACACATTTAAATTTAATTATAACAGAGCTATACACTACTTCTGTATGGTGATCCATAAGAAAATTTTGAGGAAATAACTAACGAGCAGGACATGATGATTTAAAATGTATTTAACATGTTAAAAGATAAAAAATAAGAAATGATAAATTTTTGTGGGATATATGTTTTATAAATATCATGAACAATATATTACAATAGTAGACTGTCTAAACATATTGTTGTGTGCACACAGGTTCGTAACAGGTTGAATGCAACAGCTCCAATGATAGGTTGATGAGATTTATTTTATCGAAAGAAACACTTAAGAGTTCTGGAACTTTCCATAATAATAGGCTTACAACTCTCCACAGTATCATAGTGTACAAGCAGTAGTTACACTTCAAACTACTAAAAACATTAAACTCAACACAATACAAAGTGCATTCAAAGAATGAAGCAAACCCAGAGATATCTCAATACTCTGAACTCCCACTGAACTAACAACTGAGTGCAGTCTAAGTTCCAAGAGCCGCTGAATGCAGCAATTAGCTCGCAATTGGGCTAGCTGTGTTCCAGCTCAAAGAAGTATGGTGCCCATAACTGCGATGAAAATAGAAAAGTCCAGCAGTAGTATTCCAAAAGAGAATAATGTGCTATTAAAAGGAGGCCAAAGCATAAATGGCCCGAGAGAGTCTACTGTGAAGCTTAAGAGACGAACCTTACTTGAGTGGTGGCACCATCTAATTTGCATGAGAGAAATTATACATGGTCATCATAAAAAGTACCTGAAAATTTACAGTCCAGTTCTTAAGTCCCTGCACAAGCTATACCTTTTCACTCTGTGATTTTAGATTTCTGTGAATCACAGCCAAATGTAAATTTTGCTGAAAAATCCAGCAAATTTATCCAGTGCATAATCAACTGGGGAGTAAGTTTTCAGATTAGCATCCTGAGATTTAGAATTTGAAGCTGAAATTTTCACAGCAGCTTTATCCTCAGGTTTAGGATTCCTAGGCTTGGCAGGTTTCTTGGTTTTTTTAGTCAGCTTAAGTAGCTGGGCTTTTCATGGGATATTTTTTTTTTTAATTTTTTTACAAAAAATTACAGCCCTTGAACAACAAAATGTGACACTGTTGATGTGAGCAACACGCTGCTCTTGTGATGTTGTTCTTGAACAGCAAAATGTGACACTGTTTAAAACAGGTAGGCTTGTCATATTTCTTTAAATTACAAGTATAGGTGGGATTATCTTTATCACACTTGGCATATTGCCAGATTATTGAAAAAAAGCTGCTAGTGTCCAACACGTTCACAGTGGAAGCATATCATGGTGCTGCGACTGGAACGAAATTTTCCAATATTAGCCTGTAGGTTAAAAATGTTTTCCTTTTTATAAATATTTCTTCCAGCATCATTCCTAATTAATGAGGTGAAAAGTACTGACATTTTATTTCAGTCTCAGGAACCACAGAAATAGGACCATCTACTATACTATTAGTATACTATTTACAATATATACACTATGGGAACTACATACTAAGGCCACAGTAAGAGGCTACCTGTCCTAATGAACTGTTTAGGCTTAGAATTTGACGATTTATGAATTCAAACTATGATGTTGGTCAGCCTGTTTAGAACTGTGTAAGGATCATCCCAATATGACTAGTTTAGTAGACAGTCTTTTCCGCTAAACCGGATTCTATAACCACAACAATGTCACCTTTGCTGAATCGACGTACTGTAGCTCTCATATTGTACTGGGTCTTCGTTTTCTCCATCTCCAAACTGGCTTGCTCTCAGGCAAAACTGTGCATTATTTCAAACTATGCCTGGAGGTCTTGGATGTACTCCTCAGCTGATGAAGGCGCATCCATAGGGAGACCAAAGAGATTATAAGGCAGATGAAGCTTCCGAACAAATAGCATCTACGATGGGCAATAGCCTGTAGTCTTGCGGAGAGTATTGCAATAAACCAGTAAGAACAGTGATAATTTCTTGTACCAGTCCTTTTAATTTCTGGAGACCACCAACGAGAAGTTATTAAGGATAGTTCAATTAAACCTCTCTACCATGACGTCTGACTAGGGATGTAATGGTGTGGTTTGAGTTTTGTCAATGTTGAGTAGCTTACAGAGTTCTTTAATTACAGCCGAGAGAAAATTTTTTCCTTCATCAGAATGTAACTGAAGAGGAACTCCGAACCTGCAAATCCAGTGCTGTAACATTACCTTTGTTACCATGATAGCCTCTTCATAAGGAATAGGATATGCATCAGGCCACCTGGTGAAGTAATGAATGACAAAGAGGATGTATTTATTGCCAGCAGTAGTTTGTGGCAGAGGTTCCAAGATATCAAAGGTGATGCATTCAAAAGGAGATCCTACATTGTAACGTTGCCGCTTCCCTCAGCTGCATTTCTTCGGTTCTTTCTGACCCACACAGGCATCCCAAGATTGACACCATTTTTGCATGCTATCCCTTGCATTACTCCAGCAGAAGCGCTCTCAAACTCTGTGGAGAGCCTTCATCATTCCCAAATGGCCCCCTGTAAGGCTACTATATTGCACACAGCTCTGATGACAGATTGATAAGATTTATATTTTTGAAATAAACACTTCAAAGTTATGGAACTTTCCACAAAAATAGTCATACAACTCTTCACAGTATCACAGAGTACAATCAATAATTACACTTCAAATTACTAAGAACGTTAAACTCAATGCAAAGCACATCTAGAGAGCAAAGCTAGCTCAGAGAAATGGCAAAAATTTAGAACTTAGGGAGCACTTGGTAGCAGAATTAGGACTCGCAGAGATTCCATCAGGTGGTAAGCTATCTAGCGCCAGCCCTCGATATGCTTTAGGTATACCCCTCAAAAGTGAAATTGCAACACCAAGAAAGAGTGCACGTCGCATCATGCAAATTGCAGCAGCGAGAGTTGTGAGGTGGATATGCCAATGATAAAAGTTGCACACACATTGGATCATGTGATAATATGCGGGCTATAATGGTCAGCCACTTTTCCTTCTCATAAACAGCATCTGAGGTTTATGGAGCATTGGAGATTTTAGAAGAAGCATAGAAAATTCCTCTGAGACATTGGCGAGCTGAATACCATCAGTTAACGATCGGGGAATGTGACCACATTATCGAACTCCATGAACTTGGTTTGTTGCTTCGCGTAATAGCCACTCGTGTCAGACACAATGCGAGTACCATCTAACGGTTTCAGGAAGGTGTACATGCACATTGAAGAGGAAGTGCTGCACATAAGAGAGCCCAGACCAGTGCATTCGGCAGTCAACTATTGGAGACAGCAGTGGACGTGGCTTGCCAAAGGCTACTTCAGGCAACCACCAATGAACTCATTGATAACATGCCTCATAGGATTACGGCCTATATTGCTGAACAAAGTGGCCACATTAGATAGTGAATAAATTGGTTTATAATGATTTTATGTGCCTGTTTTTTTTAATCATTTGCATATCCATCTCACAACTCTCGATCCTGCAATTTGCATGATGGTACGAACATTTTTTCTTGGTGTTGCAATTTCATTTTTGAGGAGTGTATATGTAGGACTTTTGTATTATTTACTTCTGATAAGTCTTCAGCATGAGCAAGAAATAGACATTAGCATAATAAGTAACTAAAATAATACAATTTAGGCTTAACTGTCCCAATGCATGATGATAGAAGAAAGACAAAATTTAGTGGAAAAACTTGCCTTTCATCGACAATCTCATGATACATAGCCAATAATGTATAGTGGATGCTGTTATAAAATTATACTGTACTGATTCCAATATGACTCTCAGTTAATATAGCAGATTGTGCTATTCCTTAACTTTCTGATTTGATCCAGCTTATTTATGTTTTGCAGGCTGTTATTATTTAGTTATTAATTTTATAAAAGTTAAAGTTTGAACTTTCAATTATGTGAAAAAGAGTTTCTAATTCTGGAACTGCAGCAGGATCTACAAAGCAGAACCATGCTTTGATGTCCATTAAACAGAAAGTGAAATCGCTGCAAAAAATGGAAAGCTATATCTTGTCTCAAAATTATGCAAGGAGTATGGCAGTGGAAAGTCAACCCTATATGGAACTTTTAGAATTTTTTGCGAATTCCAACACCCCACTCGCAATAAAATTATTCATGATGCTAAAAGTGATGATTGAATGGGTCAGATAGCATTGTAGCAAGGGCATGCCATTGACGGATCTAATGCTAATGGCTCAAGCCAAAATATTTCCTGAAGAAATGAACTTAAAAAACTGAGTCCACATATTCAACAGATTGGTTAACCAAATTTAAAAATGGCCATGGTAGAAGGAAATTTAAAATTTCAGGTGAAGAAGCCTCAGCTGATACTGAAGCTGGTGAACTATTTGCAGATGAATTCACTGAACTCATTTAATAGTGAAAAGTTATCTCCAGAACAGATTTACTATGCTGATGAAACTGGTCTTTTCTGGCAATATGTACCTAAAAATGCCTTGCCAACCTCTGCAGAAAAAGCTGTAACTGGTGTCAAAGATTCCAAAGCGAGACCAACAATTTTAGCATGCGCAAATGATGCAGGAAAGCACAAGTGTAAACTTTTCTTAATCGTAAAAAAATGTATGAGCTCAAGCATTTAAAGAGTAATGACTTTCCCCATTACATATTCTGCAAATAAAAGAGCATGGATGACAAAAGCGTTAATGAATGATTGGTTTGAAAATAATTTCATACCCAGGTAAAATTCCAGTATATGGTACAGCCTTGACGTGATATTGAAAATTGTCACTAACACCAAAATGACTCGTTTACTGCTCATCAAAAATACCCTGTTAATTGCTCATAATAACATCGCCAAATCCTGTGCATACCATATACAACAACTGAACCCATACCCAGGCTTGGCAACATTTGAATTTGTTTACCCAGTGATGCAAAAAATGTCCTGATTGTAGACAACTGTTTGGCTCATACTTCACTTAAATTTTTAGTGAAAGGTAATGTATTCCACATCATTCTTTCCTCCAAATTGTACATCCATCATTCAGCCTATGGATATCGGAATAATGAACATGCTGAAATGAAAATATAAAGTAGCATTTTTAAAATCTATGTTAAATTTCTTGAATATTGGCAAGACTATTGAAATTTTTTTAAAATATTTTAGCATAGAATCTGCTGGGTGGAGCATCACAAGATTATGGGAGGATGTGTCTCCAGATACTTTATAAAATCCTTGGCATAATTTATGGCCAACTACCATATTTCATATTGAGAATGATGAAGATGATAGCCACGAATTTGAAGTTTTCAGATATCGCAAACCAAAGGTGAAATTTTCCAATTATTGGATTTTGTAAGGAAATGCGGAGAAGCGATGATAAATGAAGATGATGTAACAGAAGTTTTTTATTGTGATGACTGTGCCCCGATCATCAATGTATCAATGGACATCGAAATCTGTAATATGGTTCTAGATTCAGGAAATATTGCTACCAATAACGAAGAAAGTGACAGAAAATGAAAAAAATTTGATTGACAAGTTAGTCAGTCAACAGAGCAATTTATAGGACCTGAACAATGAAACTTTAACTGAACATGAAATTATGTTCGTCTATAGAATTAAAGACAAAGCATTAACATGAACAACAAACAAAGCAACTTACATTGAAAGATGTTTAATAAAGTAAACAAATAAATATTCATTTTTGGGGAGTTGTAAATTTTAATACCTTTTATATCACAAATGCTTCACTATTTCATATTTTCAATTTTATAACTTTTACATGCCCTCTTACTAAATTTAAGCTGATGATCTAACATCCAGAAAAATCTCAAATCCGGAATCACATAAGTCCTGATGAGTCCCGATCTTGGACTTTGTACTGTATTACTTTATGTTCTTTCAAATATCTTCTTTCAATTTGAAACAAATCATCACAACTTTCTAACCTAAACTGTATCCCATTTTAATAGATCAGGATATGAATTTTACTAAATTGTATAATGGGCTTGCTTACTTAGGAACTACATGTTTTCGCAAAGTCTTACTTTGGTCTCGAAAAGTTTACGGTTTGGTATTTATGTAAGCTAGAATCCTTTATTAAACAGCATCAAATTTTGCCTCTCTTATCTAAAACTTGTTCAGATAACCTCCATAGTGCATTGATTATATCTTTTAAACAGTATCTTGGTCTGCCCCACCTGGCATTTGGTAGATTATCAAGAAAGGTAAAGAATAATTAGATTCTATATCGCCATACAAAATTAAATTGAGAAGAAAACGAATTTTTACTCTAGACATCTTTAAAGAAATGAATTTACGAATTTTTACTCTATATGAAGTATTCAAAATAATCAATATGATTTCAACAGCTACATACTTTTGTTATACCTTCTTTATTCTACTGAAACATTTGAATGCAAATTATGAATATCCACTAAATCAGGGGTTCTTAATCCCATGCAAAGTATTCAAAATAATCAATACGATTTCAACAGCTACATACTTTTGTTATACCTTCTTTATTCCATTAAAACATTTGAATGCAAATTATGAATATCCACTAAATCAGGGTTCTTAATCCCATGCCCGCGGGTGCAAATGCACCCATGACTGTTCGATATATGCTATATTAATATTAACCATGGCTTGCCAGATTTCAGAAATGCTTGACGGCATCGTGGGTATTCAAGGATACACAACCTTGATCGGTTTTTAGAGTGTAGTTTATACTCAAGGTTATGAATAAATGGTTACTTAATAGGAACCTAAACCCCGAGTAATAATAAATAACACAAGCATATAAATTTAAACATTTTATTTCTTATATGCTAATGTTTATAAGTAACAAGAAACACTTTATATGAGGTATAAAAATTTGAACAATATTTACATGTACTTTTCATTGGCTAGGACTTTTTTAGGAAGTCTTTTTTAGTTTTAATTTTATTGTAAAAATCTTCACAAGCTAATCCGATATTAATTTTATGTCATCAAGCCTTTAAACGTCGATTCCCTCATCAAACCCCTATCATCAATCCATGCGTTGTTCACCAAAGAAAATACTCTCTCAACAGGTGTTTATGTCCCAGGTAAGCAGAAGGCATACTCAACAATCTTGATCAGATTAGGGACTGCTATGTGATTCTTCTTGAAGTGATCAAAGAGCCTGAGCCCGGAAAGCCTCTCGCATCGCGCATGGTCACCATTGGCGAGACAAAACGATACGATGACAATATTATTTATTGGCAGATCATCACTCTTCTATAGTTTTCAACTTTCATATAACACAGAGATGACTGACAAAGTAATTATCCTAAATAATACTTCACAGTTAATCATTTTTAGACTTTTTTTGGTCATCTATAAAATTAAATTTAATTTTTACCAGGACGAGAAGTAAACCAGCTGGGATAGCGGGATTTTTTCTGAAAACCCGGATTTCTGGCAAGCCTAACCATGGCTAACCCGTGGACCACCACAATTTTTTATGTGGCCCCAAGATTCATCATACTTTCAGAAATAAAATATAACCTGTAAAACTATTGTACTGCCAACACTGTTTTGTTACCACTAGTACTAGTAACACTAATTTGTTTTATCAGTTGTTATTGTCATTGAAGACCCTAGTGTTGAATCTGTTGCACATTAAGAATTTTCTCCGTGCTTTAAGTTTTAAAACTGCTTAATTTTTATTTTAGGTTTCTCACCCTAAAATGAGTTCCTCCAGCAAAAGGCAACAAACGTATCATTTCAACACAACTGGGAAGAAGACTACAGATTTATCAGACAAAGGACAAATGTGTTTTTTTCTATTTGCAATAGTACTGTATCAGCTTTGAAGAAACGTAACCTCAAACACCATTTCAAGACTAATTACAATACTTTTGATGTTGATTATCTGCTTAAAACAGAGTTGAAGAAAAGGAAAATTAGTCAAATCAAGGCTATCTGCCTAGCAAGCAGTTTTTACTAATCGTGCAAATTAAAATAAAAATGCCACAATCGCTTCCTTCAAAATTTCTCATTTGTAGGCAAAAAGTTAAAAAAAAAAAAAAAAAAAAACTTTCCAAGACGGTGAATTAATCAAGAAAGCATTTCTAACGGGAGCTGATGTGTGGTTTGAAGGATTTTGTAATAAGGAAGAAATTATTACAGCAATACAAGATGTGCAGTTATCTAACAATACAACTACTAAGAGAATACAGATGCTATCAACTAATTTACAAAGTCGGTTGAATGATGATAGCATAAAACGAGAATGGTTTTCACTTCAGTTAGACGAGTCAACAGATTTATATGATTGGGAATTGCATACTCCGCAATTGGGAGTATGCATACGGATGGTTTTTAGTAATTTTAGTGTAAAAGTAGAACTACTAAAGTTACTATCAACGCATGGGCAAACAAGAGGAGAAGATATTTTTAATATCTTTAAAAATTATGCTAAAGAAATTAATACGTCTTCACAAAAGGTATCAGCAATAATTACTGATGGGGCTCCATCAATGGTGGTCTGCAAATGGATTTGGTTCTACTCTGATATAAGTCCCCGGTTGCTTCCCGGATATATGTGGTTGCCAAATGTGGCGATATGTGTTCTATGCTGGTTTTGGGCGCGATTGTGTATTTCGCGATGGTTTTTGGCGGGATTTTTTTGGTATAACAACCCTTTTGACGTTGAAAGTTGAGTGGGTGCCGTGGTTTTGTTTTGCATTTGGAGTTTCGATGATTGGGGAAAGCGTAGGTTGCGTTAAGGCCTAGGATTTTGCAATTCTGTGATTTTTTTTTTTTTTTAAGTTAAAGCCAGTCGCTTTCTACATGGTTTCTCATCAAACATTTTTGGTGAGGATTTTTGAAGCCGAGCATGACGTGTCATAAGTCCGAAAGAATTTTGAATGGTAAGTGAAGCTATGTTTTTTCTCATGTATTTCAGGGAATGTTAATGCATTTTGTAATGTATTTAATGAATATTGTATTTAAGATGATTGTGTTAATAAATTATTTCTTCACGGTTTGTGTTTATGCTTACAGTATATATTTTTTTTAATTTATTGTTATTATTTTAGCGAGGTTTGCAGAATGTCATGATTTCTGCTTAGTGCCACGAATTCTGCGCAGTGCCATGAATTCTGCAATTCTCTGATGCTTTTTAAAGTTAAAACAGATCGCTGTGTACATGGTTTTTAAGGGAATTATGTTATTAATAATGAATGATTTGTTTACTGGTGTGCTGGTAGAAGTATACTTTTGTGGAAATGTATTGTTATTTTAGTTTATTTTAGCGAGGTCAGAGCTATGCGATTATTTCAGCGCAGTGCGACGAATTCTGCAATTCTCTGATGTTTTTTAAAGTTAAAACAGATCGCTGTGTACATGGTTTCTCGTCAAACATTTTTGGTGAGAAACTTCACACTTTTACTATGTAAATTTTTTGTTTTTATTTCGGACTTGAGAAACTTCACACTTTTACTATAAATTTTTTGTTTTTATTTCGGACTTGTGTGTAAAAACGTGGTTTTTGCACATGTGAAAAACCGTGTTTTTGCAGACATTTTAGGCTTAAAGTCCGAAATGTAAACAAAAAATTTAGATAGTAATGGCGTATCGTGGAGTTTCTCGCCAAATATGTTTGGCGAGAAATTTGCCGCCAACCGGGGACTGATATAAGAGTAGTTCCATGGATTTATATCTCATTGCAAAAGAGATGTATCTTTCATGTCCTTCATGAATTATCATTGCATTATTCACCAAGAAGCATTACGTACTAAAATATTATCCTCTAAGCATGTCATAAATATAGTTATAAAAATAATCAGCAAAATTCGAACAAATCCTTTGTCACACAGAATCTATAAATCAATTGTAAAAGAGGGCAATTCTTCAAAATTGGACCTCATTTTACATACACACATAAGACATTTTAGTAGAGCTAAAGCTCTCACGTGATTTTTTTTTAATATCTAGAAGTGATTAAAAATGTTTCACTTCAAAAGGTGAACATTTCGAACAATTTGATGACCTTCTTTGGTTGGCATCTTTAACTGATATTTGCAAAAAACTGAATATTTTATGCCTTCAACTTCAGGGGAGAAATAAAGATATAGTGGAAATGGTCGTTTCTGAAATTAATAGTTTTAAACCAAAATTACAATTCTGGAAAGAAAATTCATCAAAAAGATCTCTCGATCATTTTCCACAAAAATGAAAAAAGTCGCTGGTGAAAATTTGTTTGACCCAAATTTATTTATCGGTTGCCTTCAGAAGCTTTTGGAATAATTCGAAAATAGATTCCAATAATTTCCAATCATTGAGTCAGAGGCTTCATCTTTTATAAACCCATTCAATTCTCAAATTAATATTTCTAAAGCTTCAAATTCCATGGGGAAAATTACTCAGCAAGAAGCATTTTCAATTGAAGATGAGATTTTAAATATTCAGAATGATATTTTATTAAAACTGTGTGGACTTAATGAAAGCACCTGGAATCTAGCCGAAGATTAAAAATATCCCCTTTTGAAAAAAGGACCTTACAAATTAAAATCCTGTTTTAGTTCCACATATTTATGTGAATCACTGTTTTCAACAACGAACACAATTAAATCAATAATCAGATCTTGACTTAACGATAGCAATCTCGATGATGCCATAAGATTGGGAAAATCATCTTACATGCCCGACTTTGAAAAATTAGTGGATAATATGCCAAAAATTGCATTAAATGTAACTATTTTGAATTTTCTGTTACCTTTTTAGTATAGGATATTGGGTTGGAATGCACTTTAACCCACTGCTTGGCGGCGGTTGTTTTTGAATGAGCAATAAATGCGCCAACATGGCTGACTGTTTGTACGATGCCTACATTGTGCAATTCGATGAAGTTTTTTTTAAGTTTAAAAGGAACGCTGTGCACATGGCATTTTCTTGTAATTTATTTTCGTTATTTTAGCTTATTTTGTTCATTTGTGCACATTACCTACATTGTGCAATTCGCTGAAGTTTTTTTTAAGTTTAAAAGGAACGTTGTGCACATGGCATTTTCTTGTAATTTACTTTTGTTATTTTAGGTTATTTTGTTCATTTGTGTACGTTGCCTACATTGTGCAATTCGAGGATTTTTTTTTAAGTTAAAACGGAATAGTGTGTACATGGTATCGTTTGTAATTTTAATGCCCTTTTAAAAAAAATTCCTTCTTTCTTCGATGCCATTTTGGTTACATTTTCGCGGAGCGTGTCGGGAAGGTTATGTAACGCCATAAAATGTGTAAGTATTACAACATAAAATGTAAATAATTAATTTAAACATAACTGACAAATATTTTAATGATCATAATGTTCGTTTTGCATATTATTTTATTATCTTTTTGTGGCAACAGTTTCCATACTAATTTATGCTTTAGAATTCTATGTTTTGTTTACAATAGGTTTTCGCGGAGCGTGTCGGGAAGGTTGCAATTGCAAAGACGCTTCGCAGAAACGCGCCGAATTGGCGATTTTCAAAACATCGCCAAGCAGCGGGCTAAAGTGCATTTTCCCCGGATATTGCTTATCATTGCAATAAAATAAAGAAATATTAAGAATTGTTCTACTTTTTTTTAACCGCACATGCCAACAATTTCCTGTTTGTCAGATGTGCCCAGATGGGGAATAAGGTTAAGAACCCCTGCACTAAATCATGAACATGGTGGCATTTACAAGAAAGAATTCCTCCTTAAGATGTATTTCTGTTATTGCTAGGGAACTCAAAACAGAAATGTTGAACAGCGGTCATTTTAAATATTCCCCGAACAGATCCAAATAGCGAAAATTTCCCTCTCCATTACTGTAAGCATAGCTAATTAAGACAATAAAAATCATTTGCGATCAAATACACCTCTCATACAATATCATGGATTGTTTTGCGAACAAAATAATTAACAAACTAACAAGATAGTTTTAAAATGCCGGAATTAAAGTTTTTCTTTGAAATAAACTTCGAATATTAATATATTTTCCTTTATGTAATTTTGACATTTTCTGTAGTTAGTTGTTTGTGCATCAAGAGGTATTGCAAATTCAGGGACAGCCCCAAGCGGCAAAATATCTAACTATTACACTGCTGGTAGCGTAGTGTGGCACAATATGTAGGTAGTGCTGCTTACCATAGTATGTAGGTAGTGCTGGTACTATTATTTAAGCATTGTTGGTTGCATTGGTACCATTATGAACAAGTGATTTTTTACCTTTTTTAGAGTTATTTGCCTGTATATCTAGAGTGGAGGCCAATTCAGAAATAGCTCAGGCATGCAGCCCCTCACATCCAGAGCTGATTGTCTCTGAAGTTAACTTTATTTAACCATGATGAATATTGCAAAAAATCTTACTTTATTTTTCTCTTCTAGTATCATTAATTTAATCGCTTGTTTTATTATTTCCTTCAATTTTTATAATACATGTGAATCAGAATTTATCGTTAATTTAACTCAATTTACTGATATTGATATTTTATTACTTTTTCATATAATTATAAAGCCCAAAGGGGCAATTTACCCAGAAGGGCTATTAACTTTATTTTCGCATTTTGTGTCGATTCACTATAAATGGCGAATCACTTTTTAAATTGTTGCCACTAAATATTACAGCCCTGTATTATATTTCAAGCAATTCACAAAACAACAAACAAATTAACAAACTCAACAGTTTCAAAGCGAGCAATGGCAACACTGTACGGGAAAAAAAAAACATTTTTATCTCCAGTGTGCGAGCCTGTGTATCAAATTCTAAAGATGCTCTTTTAAGTATTTTATGATATTGCTGTTTAAATAAATTTTATGGTTTAAGAGCAAAGAACATGATATTTAATAAATAAAGGTAACAAACAAAACATAAAAAAACGCAACTTTGGGCAGTCCAAAGGGACAATTTGCGTAGGACTATTAATTTAGTTTTGGCATTTTGTGTCAATTCACTTTTCAAATTGTTGCCACCAAATATTATCGCCCAGTATTATATTTAATGAAATTAAATAATGAAAAATCTGCATGACTGTATATTTCTCGTACTGTGATAAAACAACTGTACTTACAGCCATCAAATTTTTAATGTTTCCACCCGAATATGGGCATCTGGAAGCCCAAATTTGAAATTCAGAATACATTTTATTACTGATTTCATATTTTGCAAAACTCTAATGAATTTTGGGTTAACAAACTCAAGGTTTTCAAAGCTAGCAATGGCAACGTTGTACAAAAAAAACATTTTTATCTCTAGCACGCGAGACTGTGTATTGGAGATTCTAAAGACATGCTCATTTTAAAATTATTTTGATATTGCTCTTGAACTGAATTTTATGGTTTAAGTGAGAAGAACGTGATATTTGATAAATAAAGGTACCATACAAAATGTTAAAAAAAAAACGCCCTTTTGGACGTAATTTAAAATCTGAAACCTTTGAGATATTTTTTCTTTTCTTACTAATTATTTTATTTATCATTCAGAGTATGATTACAGACTATCTTTCAATGGACTGTGAAACTTTCAGAAGTCTTCTATTAGGTAAAAATTTATAAAATATTTACATAACTCCCATTGGAAGATTTATTTATTTATGTTGTTATATAATGTATGTAGTTTTAATAACTAGTTATTAAAAATATAATTTAATAATATTGATAAATATGACAGCCATTTTCATAATTTACTAAAAAGTAATATGCAAAAAAAAAGTTTTTTTTTTTTTTTGAAACCTTTGACTATTTTTAAACATACTTGGGTTTTACAAGTTATAAAAATATTATAATTCGAAATTTTAAAACAGTTTTATTTTTGTGATGCTTTAAAAAAAGTATTTCTTCCCTAACTACCCCACCAAAGAACAGATTAAATATTCTTCACTTCATGCGTAAAATTTAGAAGGGAAAAAACCCTCGCACGCTTCAAATTAGGGACCCCACTTCGTGCCCCTGTAACTACCACGATCGATGGTTTTGGGTAGACGAGAGAAGCAGGCCAGCCTTCCAACCCCTTCACCTTTGGCCGCTACCAACGCTCGACGGCCCCGGCTCCACAGAAACCGGTTCCCGCACGCCCGCTGCCACAGCCATCGATTTGGGGCGGCGCGGGCCTCCGACAGTTGCCCGGTTCCAACAGTCCGGCAACCTACGGGAAGTGCAACCGCCAATACAACGCCATTCTACACGCCAGCCAATGCCATGACCGAGGTTCTTTGTCTCCAACGACGACTCACCCTAGCTCTTCCTGGTGAAAGTTCGCCATAGCTGATAGACGACGTTCCTCGGGTAAAATCGTAATATGAAAACTGATTAAAATATAAGACAGACTAAAATGAAATGTACTCTTAATAATATAATTTCTACCGACAAGAACTTAAATATAAGTATTTTTAGATCGCGAAACATGGCAATTTGTTTTGGCTCGATTCTTTATGAAATTTTAAATAATGCAAAAGAAAATAAATGCATATTACAAGCAAATATTTGATATAATCGAGTTATGACCAACACAAGAGTACTGGTTGACTTGATGAACAGACGTTGTTAAAAATAGGTTGCAGTTTTAAGACTCTCTAACTCACAAAATATATGAATGCACATCAAACTCACCATCACTTTCCTTTTTGGGCTTTGTTTTCCCTCCAGTGAGATCCATAGGTTTAGATTTTTTGCTCGGGACAGGTGAAACATCCGATGCCTGAACCGGTCCGTTGGCAGACGGTTCAGCGACGGCGGCAGGGTTCGGTCTCTTCGACGCCTTACGGCGAGAGGATATCACCGTCGTCGCCATTTTCGTGATCGGTGATCAAATCAAAGCAGAATTAGTAGCACCAACAATCTCACTAGCAAGATCAGTGTTGGAATCCAATATTCTTCAGCTGCACGTGATCGTCGACCAGCGGTCAAAAATTCAGCAATTTCTTCCTCGGATCCAGGTTGACGTGAAAACCTCGAATGCAATCAGGCTGTAACCCGCCGGCGCGTGAACTCAATGGACGCCTAGTTCCGCGCCTGCGCCGTACGATGGCCACTCACAAGCCGGTCGAAATTCGCAGCCCTCATTGTAATTAAAAGTGTCCTGATGCTTGTTGTTGGTACACAAACTCGGCTTCGTATGTAGTCCTCGAGCTTCTTTTCTGCAGTTGTAATACAATACACATGTGCATGTATATTAATATTTCCGTTGGATTTCACAGGAAGTATTCTTTTACTTTATTTCTGCGCCGTTTTTAAATTATTTGTGGAGACTTAGCATTTGTAGAAATGAATACACGCTTTTTCAGCTTGTTACAATTATACCCTTTAGCTTCCTTGCTGATTTTTTTAATAGTAAACAAATATGCTTTTCGTCAATGAAGGGCTGCAATTAATTTTAAACGTTTTTATTATCGCCATTGAAGGTTTAAAACATTAGAGATTAGTGAAAATGTATGTAAATTAGTATATATTCAATATATAATCATTTCAACTAAACATGCTATTAAGTAAAATGTGCAGATACTTTCATTTATAATCTTTACACATTTTCATTATGAACTTTATAATGTTTACAATATGACACAGTTTAGAAATATATTCAGGTGACACATCTTTTATGTTAAGTGACTATATTAATTTCTTAAGTATATATTACTTCTTCTGAAGTGCATTTGTATGATTTAAAAAAAGAGAAAAGAAAATAGTTCATTTGCTGTAAAAAAAGGTTGAAATGAAAGATTAATTCTTTAATTTTTCTATTTATTTTATCTTAAATTCCTTAGTATCCTTGAAAAATAATTATATTAGATATAAACAAATAATTGGTATTAGAGGAAAAAATTTAATTTTGAAAGTTATTGCCAAAAATATTTAAGATGAATATTGAATGTTTTAAAATAATTAAGATAATGGCATTTGTGATGGACTTTCTACATGAAGCATATTTTATACTCATTTTTCAGATATGTTTTTAATTATGATCTCAATTTATGATATATGAAGGTAAGTTTGATGAGTATTTTAAATGTCCAAGATCACAGTTTGTTTTTTGCTGTATATATATAGAGAGAGAGAAAAGGGATACTTTATTTTATGCTCAGTGGTCATATTTTTTATTTTGGAAATTGTGAAGGAAGTAAATGTTTATAGTATATATCAACAAAAACATTTTCTTCACATTAAAGTTCTGCAATTCTAAATGTAATTAGCCCACCAGTGGCTAAGTGATAAACTCACTGAATACTGGTAGTTCAGGTCGGGCTTTGAATCCTGGCAAACATGCTGGTTTCATGGGCATTTTCATGGTTCTTCCATGTGTAAAATGAGCCAATTTTCCTTAGAAAGTCCTCCACAAAGGCATCTCTTTCCATAGGCAGATAGCCCTCGAACATTTTGCCATAATTAAATCAAATCAAACCAAAAACATATGAAATTGTAATTTTATATGTAACAATAAATCTTTTCTTAGGATTGGTATATTTTACTTATTTATATATATATAAATAAATATTATATA
>KK115628.1:0-14686 GCA_000611955.2 Stegodyphus mimosarum | reverse complement strand
AGTAAAAAATTCTGTCAGTAGGCATAATAAAATAACAGCATTTTATTATCAAAGTTCTTGAATAAAATCAAAAATTATATGTTAAAAATAATTCTATCCATTAGTAAATAAATTATATATATATATATATATATAATCATCATTTTAATCAAATTATATTCATGCATTAAAAAAATTGCATCCAAATTCTACATACCATTTATATCATTATGAAATTTATTTTGTGAGTTATTACAACCTATAAATTTACTTTGAAAATATATTATTTGACAGTGGTTTTTCCAAAGTTATTTTAATGTGATTCTTTTTCTTTGTAAGTGAAATAATTTCATTTCTTTTGAAAACAGCCCATTTTTTTCAACTGAAAAAACATTTTCATAAATATTATTTATCATATATTATATATGAAATACAGACTTGGTTATAAGAAAGAAAAATAAAATTTTGTTTGGGACAATGCTAAAATATATGGCAATTTTATGTTTATAAAAAAAGGAAAGGTTATATTTTAGATATAAGAAAGTCTCAGTTTTTTTCTTCTAAATTCCAAGGCCCATTTAAGACTGATAACTATCCCCCCTCCCTGCTGTATTCAGAAAAGGAAGAATTTCATCCTTATTTATTTTCGTAGCAAAAATGAGAAATTGTGGCAGTTGACATCACATTTAAACGTACAGATAGATGACAAGACTGCAGGAAAATTAGTTTACGGTAATTTGAAATATGTGTCAGGCTAGTTTGGGATGGACATAGTGGCGTACACCATTGAACCTCTTATAAACCAAAGCTGAAGGATGTAGAAAAAAATTCGTGGTTATAAAACTATCAGCAAATTATGTCTAGGGTTTTATTTAGCTATTGATATCAAGCATTTAAGAAAGCCAAGCAGTAATTTTTACATATATTTTACACACTGAAATGTATGTCAGTGCATGAGAAATACTGAAATATAATCAAAATCAAGAATTTTTGAGTATACTTGTATAATAGGAAAAATGCTACCTATAGTGGCATGAAATTGTAGTGTTCTTATGAGAGAATTAAATTGTGTATGTCCATATGAAAGTGTCAATAGAATTTAATGCTTCTCTTTATTCATCAACATTGTTTTTCTCATGCAAAAGTATTACATATAAACACTAATACAAGTTTGAGTCTTTAAAGACATTGTCTTTTGATTTCTGAAAAGGGACATACTGAATAATTAAAATATAGAATAAAAATGTCAGATGTAAACCAGCTGATTTCCATTTCGTTTAGAAGAAAAAAGTGGATTATATTTCTGTTTTTCCCCCTCAAAATACATTTTTAGATATTCACAAAAGAGTACAATATGCCAGCAGAAATGAATGAGGATGAAATCACAGGAACACGAATTGCTTGCATTTAATAATACTGTGGAAGCCTGACCTTATGGTTTAGGAATAATATTCAAGAGTTTCTTATAAAATGTAAGCATTTTATTTTTTTAATGAATGTAAAAAAATAATAAAAACTGCATGCCTCATTAAAATAGACTTAAAGTTATCCCCCACCCACCAAAAAAAATTATCTTATTGATCAGTGCTTAAATATGTGCATATTGTGGCAAAAAAGCATAAATGTGTATCGGTCAAATAAAAATAAAGCTCACTGATGCTGATAATAATGAAATTCCATTACAATACAGTCTAAAAAATATACCTGTAATTTTATTCATTGTAAGAAATTTTGTTCATTAGCTTCAAATTTTAATTTCTATTCTAATATTTTAATTTCTATATTTTTCTATAAATTAAAATTTAAAATAAAGAATAATTTAAAATAAAATAAAATTATTAAAATAAAGAGTTAAAAGAGTTCAGACAACTTTTTAAGAATCTAACTTTATTGGTAAGTTTTTCCTTTCCCTCTGATAAGAGAATAGGCTTAATACATCAGTAACTCACACCATCCTTGCCAGTACCATCGTGCCTTTCAGTTAATGTTGGATTATCATTGTGCCTTAAAATGCCTCTTCCAATTTACAGGACATTTATGCAATATTAGGTTCAGTTTTAATTTTTCTACCTTTTTTTAATGTTCTGTTTCTTGAAATTAAAAGAAAGAGCATAATATTGAATTTTATTATTAATTTATATGCATTGTTTGTCAGGGATTCAAGTTATCAATAATTCAAACAATAAACATTCTCAAAAAGGTATCTTATTCACTCAAACAATAAACATTCTCAAAAAGGTATCTTATTCACAGCCTGGAAATTTCTAGCATTAAAAAAACACAGTAGGTAGTAAACATAGGTGTAGGAAAAAAGAGGTACACATTTTTAAGGTATTTTTAGTAAAGGTTTATTCTGTTTAACTTAAAAACTTAATATGCAACTGATATGTAATACAGCAGTAAGTGTTTATTTATTATTAAACTAGAATGTGAATTTTCTTGGACATCTTTACTTTTTCTGATATAAAAAGCTAAATAGATTTCAACTTGGCCAAAATGATAATTATTAAAATATTAATTTTACAAAATCTGTAGATCTTGATATTTCCCTTAAAAATATCAATTCCTCAGTTTTCCAATGCATTAATTTCTAAAACATACAAACTTCAAATTAATGCAAGTTCAGTACAGATAAAAATTGCATACAAATATCAACACTAAATAGTACCATGTAACCAAGAGACTTCGTGCAGTTTTCATCACTCATCAAAAATGGCGCAAAAAAATCTTAAACACCCATTTTATTCTTTGAAATAATCACCATTGACTTCATTTACATGTTCCCTATGAGACACAAGCTTATAAATGCCCTTTTTGAAAAAATACTTTATTCTGAAATCCAAAAATTGCAATACAGCCTTTATGACATTATTACATTTTTGGAATGCTGTTCCCGCAGGTGGGTTATCCACGGCAAAATCAGGTAATAGTCTGATGGAGCAATGTCCAGGGAATAGGGTGGCTGAGGCAGAACTTCTTAACCTGGTGTTTTGATCACCTCTTTGGTCGTTTTTGCTATATGAAGTCTAGCATAGGGAAGAACTCTTCTGTTGACCAGTGCTGGCTTCTTCTGGTGCAGTGCAGATGAAACTTTTTGCAGGTGTGATGAGTAGATATCACCTGTTATGGTTTTTATCGCTTTCTACATATTCATAGTGAACTATGCCAGTGCCGGTCCCCCAAACACACAGCATTACTTTCTTTAGGTGAATGTCTGCTTTAGCGGCCAATTGAGATTGAACCAGAAGTCGATCAACGATGTTTCCTCTTTCCGTTATCATGCATTATCCATTTTCCATCACATGTCAAGATTTGATCCAGGAATGAGGCTTTATTATGGTGCAACAACAACAACAAGCGGATATTCAACTGTTATTATCTTGTTTTCTTCGAATAGGACATGAGGAACTGACTTTCTTTGTTTCCATAGCATCCCAAGGTTACAAAGATGCGATCGAATGGTTTGTCAGATACTCTAAATCTGTCTGCAAGCTCGTGGCAGGTTTGATGAGAATTCTGCTTGAATTCTTCCTCCAGCTGGAATTTGTCGTGAATGGATGGACGACTAGCATGAGACTTGTCATCAACGACCTTGTCTCTGGAAGAAAATCAGCTGAACCAATTTTGAGCAGTCCATTCACTCACTAACATCTCTCCAAACACAGAGCATATTCTTCTAGCAGTCTCCTGCAACTTTGTTTCCTAATTTGTACTTATGAAGAAAAACAGGGCTATGACATGGTATTTCAGATTGCACTTCCTACAAAACCAATAGCAAAATATTCAATACACTGCACAACTCTCTATTGAATAAAGTTTGAGAAGAATGTTAATGTATGGCAACATCAGAATCAATCTGACCGTACTAAAGAGCCAAAAGTAATTGTTCTAAAACATTCCATGAACTTTCTTGGTTACTTGATGTATCAAACAGTATCTTAGTATAATTTTGCACACAATTAAAGCTTCTGCATAAAACACTCAGTATAATGTTATTTTATATTATACATATATTTATTACCATGAGCATTATCATTCATTTTTAAGTATGATAAAACTGATTTTATAGGCATGGTCAGAAATTATATCAATATCCAAAGATGACTTGGAACACTAACAATTAAAGTGTTAAGGTTCCATTTTAAAAATAATTTGAAAAGAAAGATATAAAATCTCACTTGAAATTATGGTGAAAATCACTGGGGGTGGGAGAAAGAAATCTGCACAGTTTAAATTTCATTTATTGCTAGAAAACACTTTCCTCAGTAAAGGTTAAAAATTAAAAACCAAGGGATTCAATGACCGACCGGAGGAGCGGGAGATATGATGAAAAACTGGAATTCTCCTAGTAGAACTGGGAGAGTTACCAGTTATGAAACAATAAGATGATACACATTTCATAAGTATTTTTAGTTACAGTACTTTCATTTAAAACTGTTTCTTTTATTCCAGAAATCTAGCAAAACTCGGGAATAATTTAGGTTCCTTCTACTTTTGGAATATGATTATTTAAAAATAATGTAGTACATCTAAATTTTCATAAAGGCAGCGCCAAAAATATTCATATATAAGAAATATGACATAGAAATTATGATAACAATTAAAAGTTAGATAAAAGAAACCTTTTTACAGATGAATATAACTGATTAATAACTGACAGCATAGACGACACCAGGTTATAAAAGTGAACAGAAATTATACTTATCGTTATATTATATCATTATACAGCATGAGTTATTCCCATAATTTCTAACGAAACTGAAAAATTCATCTACAGTATGTAAAAGATCAGTAAAAGATGACTGAACAAGGAAGCTTGTTTGCAAAAGTTCATGCATGAAAATAGATTGGCCAAACTATGGTATGACAGAGGCTATAAATCCCAACTCTTATCACTATACTCAAAATAGTGTCAGTTGTTTAATTTAAACTAGTAAGAATGGTGTAATGGTGTGTGATATGTTTCCTTTTAAAGGCTTTTAACATGATTAAGGCATAACATTAAAAGCCTTAACATCTACTCAATAGTCTTTAAGTTTTCACCTTTATGTCAGCATCACCTTCATTAAACATATTCTTACTTACTTTCATTATAATATTTTTTCCCCTCTTAAGAATTAAATTTTCATACAGATTTCAAAAGGATAGTGATTTCTTGATCTGTACAATGAAAAATCTTATGCCTATGAAGCACATATAGTCAATTTGAAGGAGCTGATTGCAATAGCCTCCTCTAGCAATTATACACTAACTAAAGATACTATTACTTGTGCTTGGTTAGATATACATGTAAAACAGTATCAGAAAATTTCTTTTCTCTCTTTATGCTTAAGATGCTAAGACTATTTTGAAAGACTGGGATATTTTAAAATGTTATTAGACATATGTTTCTAATAATTTTATATTTCAATGAACAAGTAGGCTTGTAATTAACTAAATTTTAGTAGGTCATTTACTAATGTCCAGTTAATCCAAAAAGACATACAATGTAACATTTATGCATTGTAAATTACATGTAAAGGATGTTTATATGTTGTAAAAAAATAAATAAATTATGAAACATTTCTTTATTTCAATAAAAAAAAATTGTTCAACTTTGCAGGATTTCTAATTTGTTTGTCGAAGCAAAAGTACATCACTTGAATACAAATGGCAAATGAACTGTTTTATGGTTCAACAAGAACTACAATCTACATGATTAAGTGATCAAGATTGCAAAAGACATAGATGACAACCACTTCCTGAAGAATAAGCTTGAGAATGAAAATGTCATTAGCAAACTTCTTATTCTGGACAGTATTAGTTTATTTAAACATGCCAAAGCATACAAAAGCTATCGATCTCTTAGGTTGATATCGATAGCTTTTATATGCTTTCCTGCAGGATTTTGAAAGGAAATTTAAGTTATATTCTATTGCATTTCTGGAAGTATTTATGTACTATATTTTTTCTAGAATTAACAATGGAGTCTGATTTATGGAAAAAAAAAAACGAGTCATAGTGAAAGTATGGCTAGTTAAAATAAGGTTGGATGAAAAAAGAAGTCTACTGTACATTAATTATGCCTAATGAAAATTTTAGTGTAATTCAGACTGAGATCAGAATGCTATAATAATATTCAAGCTAATAAATTATTCTATCCAGCCAAGTAACACTTGTACTTTTGTCCTAAGTTCATTTTTGGTAGCAGAAGCAGGTCAATTAAATAGACATTTTTATGGCTCTTTGTGTAACATAAATATGAGCTGATTTTCCTTTGAAAATCGATCCTAAGCAGACAGCTTGAATTTCTTAGTCATAATTAAGAACTAACCAAATTTTTTTTTAGCATGATGTGATGTAATCATTTCTCAAAAAAAACAAAAAAAACTTTGTTTTTCAATAATACAAAAATACAAGACTATCATGTGTATATGTATTATTTAACCCTTTAGTCAGCCAAACCATATATATATATATGTCATGATTTAAATGCGTAGAAGAAGAAATCTGGTACTTTTTAGCATCTTTCGATATTGGTCATGGCTGAGAAGATAGTAGTGGTTGAAGGCAGGGCCAAGTGGAAAGGGAAGATGCATCCAACACAACAGAGTTTGAAGAATCACAATCTTTATTTTTTATGCATATGAAATCATCCTTTTGCAGACAAGATTCTTTTTAATCATAGTTGAATAGTACAGCATCAATTTAGATGATTAAGCATCACAGTAAAGCGTCTGGCCAGAAACAAAGCTGTGGTGAAAGTGAACGCAGCAGTTCAAAGGAAGAAGGGAGGGAGTCGGTAGTTTCAGTTCCGACTTAAAAAAGTTTTGGTTTACAATTTAGTGATTGTCGAATTTGGAAGAACAGATGAAGTTACAGGAGGAGCACCAAATCTAGAATGGTTAATTTTGAGGTCACCAATTATCTTTTTAAAACAGCTATCATATTTTGTTATATCTTGTACATATATATATATATGTGTGTGTGTGTTTTCAAGAATTTTCATAACATAGTTATGTAACTACATATACATGCCTCTCAAAATGTCTCCACACAGTTAAGGCAATATATCTAAAAAAAAGAGTCCAGGTGTAAAGTCAGTGATGAGATTTTAAAATTTTAAGAATTTGCACATTGCCTAAATAAGCAATAAAAATGCAACTAATTAACAATCAGCTACTTAAAATTATGAATCAGGGATCTGTTATGTGGAACTCATTAGAACCAGTTGAATCCTTACTGATATATAAAGTGGCAAGAGCATTTTGGAATTACATTCAAGAAAATACTTTTTTTTTAGAACATTTTCCAAAATTTCAGGATTTCGAAACAAACCCATGGCTAACTGGAGGTTTAACAGCATTAGGGTAAATGTTGTTGAATGTACATTTAGCCATTTAGTTCATGTATTTTTTATAAATATAGAAAATTTATAGATTCTGTGCATTTTTAAAATATTCAATATATAATGAAAGAGTAATGTATCTAGGTGATAATTTATGTATGTTTTTTATATGATGGGATTGCAATTGCTTATTAGGCATAAGTTTCAGATGAAATGTTTCATAATGTTATCAAATATGGTGTCATGCTGTTTTTGCAGTCTTGGGATTACACTTCATTTTGATCTACATGTAAATTAAATGCACTTACGCATATTATCACATAAGTAATTTCCTAAAACACTTTTATATTGAAAAATATTTTTTTAATCTACTTTTAAGTAGTAATGGAAGTTTACATGAAAACTGAAACTGCTGAAATATAATTTATATTATAAACAATTACCTATTCAGTTTAACAGATTTTAAATAGACTGAAAAATCAGTATTTGTAATTTTTCAAGACTGCCAGTTTCATTTTTTACTCATTATGAATTTTGATTCTAATATTAATCATTAAGAGATGTGTTTCAAATTTACAACTTAAAAATGTATTTTAAATCACATTGTCAAACTATACTATAATCATTGTTATTAAGAAAACGTATATAAAAAAATTATTCATCTAATAGAAATTTATGATTTTCCAATATAAATGTATAGAAGTTTTTTTTTTAATATCTTTTCTTCGATTTCCTATCTGGTAATATATTGTTTTTAAGACAGAATTAATAAATTTTTCAGCAAATTCAGCCCACCATGTTTGTGGAATAATAAGGAAGTTCAGTTACTACAGCTTTTCTAAAAATAGTTTACTGTTCTTATCTTACATCAAGAGATTATAATGAAGTGTTTTTAATAACTTAACAATTTTAATAAAATCTGGGAGTTTCTAGAAAGTTTTCATGCTGTGTGGTGATGCCATTTGAAAAGAAATCTATAAACAATACCACTTTTATAATGCATCATTTATATTATTGAACTATTTATAACATGATTCTGATGTAAAAATATTTTCAGATATTAATTCGAAAATATAAATATTATGTTTTTTTGGATAATTTCATTTTGTAACTTTTTACACTTTTATATCGAGAAAATCTTATGAAGTTTAATAGAAAAAAAAAAGTGTGTTGAAAATCACTACGGATGGGAGATGGCAACATTTAAGTGTCATTAATTCAATAAATTTCATTTATTGCTGGAAATTAATGAAAGGTAGGTAGTAAAAGTAGATAGATGGTAAAGGATAAAAATTAAAGACTGGGTAAGCTGGTAGCTAGAGTAAAGGAAAGGAAAATTACAGATATGCTTCACATTAGAAAGCTATCACTTATCATTTACAATTACCTGTTTAAAAAGTGTATCTCAAACTTAATGTTTTAAAACTTTATTGTTATATTCATTTTTGCTATTTATATCTTTCCTAAACATATTAGCTAGTTCTGATCAGAAAAATCCTGATGAAGCTAATCAAATGGAACATAAACATGTTGATATAGAATTTTAGATTAAGCAAAAAAAAAAAAAAAAGGCAATCTTATTTTGGTATTTTAGTAAATTTGAATAAAACTGTTGATTTTGAGGGTGACTAGGCAATTCTTTTGGAGCCCAAAAAGTATTTTTTTTGGGGGGGGGAGAGAGAATTTTGAAGAAAAGGAATACACAAGTACATGCTTATATATATCCCAGAATTATTTTTTAATAAATAATTCTAAAAAATAAATACTAAAAGTTTAATAATTTATAAAATTATTTGTATCTACATATGGAAGAAATATTGGAAAAAGGGGCTTGAATATGGTAAATTTTAGCAGGGGGCAGAAAAAGCAATTCAAATAAATCCATGTATACATAAAGACAATTTTTATCTCAGCATAACACATCTGAAGAACGTGTCTTAACATTAAAATAATGAATCAGTCTACAAAATTTAGGTAAAGAAATCCATTTTTTATAATCAAAAATCCATTTAAATTTTAAAGAATTTGGTTTCTAATAATTTTTTTATATTAATAATGTGGTTTGCAGTAAATGATGTGTGCATCTTTTTGCAAATACAGGTATAAAGTTGTGATCATAAATATTAAAATCATACATAAAATTCTAATGTTGACAGCTTTATAAATATTTTTTATCAAAGGAATAAATTTTTGGTATTATATTTTGTTCAGAAACTAACAAAGCCTTATTGAAATATAAATAAAATACTGGACCAATGCTTTAAATTAGCAGTAAAACTATATTATAATACAAACCTAATGCTGAATAAAACAGACTGGGTTTCCAATAGAAATTGAAGAAAATCTCACACGTATACAATGATTAGAACACTGTATAAATTTTTGGTGACTATTTACTTCGTGATTTGATGTAGCAAGACAAAATATACATTTTCCTTGAGATAAGCTTTGTTAATTACTTAGTCTCTCCATTCTTGTGAAACTGAAATATACATTTTTTACTTCAGTAAGAAGCAAGTGTATATTTTTAGAACCTAACTTTACAACTGTTTATTTTTCTTCTTCATTTTCAGGTTGTGTAGATTCTGATCCTTCTAAGATGGCATTTGATGAGTCATCTTTCTCACGTTTGGACTTTTTGTGCTTATGACGTGATGAATGATGTTCATCATCATCATCATGATGATGACGACGACGGGATGACCTCTCTTTGTGGCGCTCTTCTCTATCTTTGTGATCACGATGTCTTCTTTCGCGCTCGCGACTATCACGTTCACGATCTCTCTCGTAATGCTCACGTTCATAATCTCTATCATAATCCCTTTCATAACGTTCTTTGTCTCTTCTACTATCTCTATATTCCCTGTAACGCCTCCTTTCATATTCTTCTCTTTCACGTCGCTTATAATCTTCATCTGAAGTTGGTATTCGACCAGAAGAACGCTCTCTATTCCTTTCTTCCCAATAATGATCTCTTTCTTTATCTCGAGATCGTTCTCTATTCCTATCTCTATCACGATCCCTGTCCCTGTCTCTATCTCGATCACGATCTCTATCTCTATCTCTTTCACGATGTGGAGAGTTAGTCCAACTGTGCTGTGATTCAGAATTGACATCAAACTGCCGAGAAGAATTGCCAGTAAAAAATTGTTCATCATATTGTGAATTAGAGTCTACATTAACACCTGGTACAGGTGGTGGAGGCTGTGAAAATATGGGATTTCCATAGAGATCTGGGAATGGAACATGACCTGGCATTGTTCCAGGTGGTGGAGGAATGCTTGGTGGTGGCAATCCGGGTGGTAATCCAGGAGGAGGGACTGATAAATTGGGAGGAATGAATGGTGGTGGTATATGTGTTGGTGGAAGTCCTGGCGGCATTGAGCTGTCATACACATCTCTGCCAATCACCTAAAAAATTCACAAAAAACATAAATATTTTAATTATTTTCCATCTGTTTTATTCCTTTGTAATATAGCAAAGAAATATGCCAATAACATCCGCCTTAAAATAATTTTCATTTTAATCTAAATTGATTACAGTACTTTGATGCTGTAAAATTATATTAAAATTTATTAATAAAATATTTTCTTTAAACTTCAATAAAAATTGTTCTGATCTAATTATAACAGCCTCCCAGCAATATACCTGTAATCTTCCTAATGACTGTCAGTTTTAAATACAATAAGAAAGAAACTTTCTTATATTTGTTCATACAATTAAAAGCACACATAAAATATTATGTATTAAATAGTAAGTAAAGGGGAAAATGCAGAAGTTTTTAAAGATAATTTTTTTCAATACTTACAGCAACTCCAAAATCATTAAATTTAGAATTTTAAAAGAAAAAATATGCTATAAATCAATCACATTCTAAATAATCTTATAATAATTTTCTAGCTTATAAAGATTAAATGTGGTCAAAATAACAAGAATAAATAATAAATGTAGTCAAGTGAAGTATTTATGAAGAAAAGTTTTCCATTTTTGGCAGTCTTTAGTCTTTAAATGAAAAATTATGATGAGGTCAAAGAATAACAAAACCTTATCTGCTTTTATGTATTTAACAAAATTTAAAACAACTTTTAAATGAAATTTAAAAGGAAAACTTGAAACAAAGTGTTTAAATAACATTGTAATAAATTTAATAAATCTAGCATGATATCAGATAATTTACGCTGCCAAAGATTTATTCTTTTGCAAATACCTACAAAAAAGAACAATTGCAGAAGATGTATTCAACTACATATATAATTGTATTTATAAAAAAAAATTTGAATGGAAATGTGTACTAACATTCGTACAGATTTGAACAAGCAATGGTGGGCAGAACAGTTTGGTTTGTTGAGATTACGGCAAAGGACACTAGGGCTATCTGCCTAAGGGGAGAGATGGCTTCATCGATGACTTTCTAAGGAAAACTGGCTTGTATCCACCTTACACATGGAAAAAACCATAAAAGTGCCCATGCAGCTAGCCTATTCACCTGGAATTGAACCCAGATTGGAACTACCAGTGTTCAGTGACTTTACTGCTCGGCCACTAATGGGCCCTTTGTGAGCAGAATGAAAGGGGTTGTGATGTGCATTTTACTAGGAGCAGCACACGAAAAAGAAGTCAGTGTTTTTGCAAAGACAGGCAATAGTTATGAATATATATATATATATATATATATAAAAGAAGTATTCTGGATACATTTGTAAAAAAACTGTGTAAAATTTCAAGCACTCTAATCCAGATTATTTAATGAATAGCTAACATACTGTATTATTATCGCATACTAAATTAAGATGGATATTTACAGAAAAAGCATTGTCAAGATTTTATCAAAAATACACAGTGAGTCATTTCTTTGCATCAAATAATTTGGGACAAAATTTCATGAGATTTTTAACACACAAAATGCTAACAAGTGTCTTATTTTGATGTTATATTTACCAAATTTATAGAAATAAATTTATCATTACAATGAAGAAACATTTTTGTTTTTAATGTAATGGATAAAACTGCTTCTTTCAAACAAAAGTTGATATTAAGGATATCTTTAAAAGAAGACAATAAATTTAACTGTTTTTCTACTTTAGATGAAATTTTAAACAAAGAAAGTTTAATAGATACAAAAGTTTATAATTGACTGTTTTTCTACTTTAGATGAACTTTTAAACAAAGAAAATTTAATAGCTACAAAAGTTTATAATGAAATATTACAAATTTGCATCACTTGTAGTTAACCCTTTGTCAGTATTTCCCACAATGCCATTCTTTCACGAGAGCAACTAGTCTGACAAGTTATTCCAGCATAAAGCAAAATTTTAAAAACTACTGCTAAACAAAATTTATCAAAATGAGCTACTCATATTTTATTTCCTTTTTGACAACATATTTGTATGAGGCAGGCTTTTCACATTACATTACAAACAAAATTCAAATATAAAAACTGATTGCTGCAGAGCTGTTTCTAAAACTGTGCTGACATTAAAGGAATTGGTAATTTGAAGTTACTGAAAACTAAAAATATTTAAATTTTTTAAATCATTTGTTTCATTTACTTAGTTTCAAATGACATTTTTTTTTTGTAAAATTAAAAACTGAAACATGTTTCTTTTATAGATATGAATAAAAACTGAAATATGTGTTTATTTTGTTTATCTAATATATCAATATTATCATGTAGCTCACAATGTACTCTAATATTTCATAAAAATTTTAGAACTTTAAAGATTTAGAACTTTTCATGATGAAATTCAAAAATCAAATTTTACGTGGAAACATAAAACACATTCTAAACATATTCATTCTGTGTCTTTTACCAATATATATCTTAATGCCAAAATCCATTATTAAATATTTGCATTTTACACTGCTCGACATTGAAAATGCAACACCAAGAAGGAGTGGTCAGAAATTTATGTAAATTTTAGAGCAGACACATAACCTGCCCAAAATTATATGCCTCTTGCAGTAATCTGCCTGCTGCAACCATGTTTTCAATAATCAGTTCATTATATTTTGTTTTCTTTGATTCTTTGAGTTACAAATTTTGGCATGATTTCGATTTTTTATTTTCATGATGAACTTATGGGATTTACTAAAAAATGGAAACTTTTCTCAAAATTCAGAAATACTGCCAAAGAATCAAAAATATTCAATTTCATGTTATGACATTATCCACAATAGAAGAAAACTCACAGTATTTGTAAATGGGAGATATGTTTGTTGAAAAAAAAACTGAATTTCATTTACCATGTTTTATTTCTTGCAAAGAGATGACATTTTTATGAAGAACAATGGCAATATTTTATGAAGAAAGGTACATTGTGGAAATGATATTGTAACAGACCGGAATATCTATCTTAAATTTATGCAACAAAAATGAAAGTAGAAAAAAAGGAAGGGGAAAAAAAATTATAAAAGGGTACACTATTGAATTAGACAAAAGCTTGTTTAGGAAAGAGATAAAACAATGTTAGACATGTATTTTCTCTGCTGTGGATTTCTGAATGATTTGGTAGAGAAATTTTTGATTACTGTAGCTGATATACCAATACAGAAGCAAAAAAACTGTTGACTGCAATTAAAGGAAATGTTTAAAAGGAATGAATCTATTATTTACCTGGATTGCTGGAAAGTAACTTATGAACAGGGATATGCTAGTTTTGGATATTACTGGTTTTATTCAAAAAGAAAATCTGCAGGCTTTCAGATTTATGTTACGCCCAAAAAGGCTTTTTTTAACATTTTTTGTGTTACCTTTATTTATTAAATATCAACTTTTACTTCTTTGCATTTAAACCACATAAAATTCAATTCAACAGCAATATCACAAAATATTTAAAAACAGCATATCTTTAGAATTTCCGATACACAGTCTGGTGCGTTGGAGAAAAATTTTTTTTTCCCATACAGTGTTCCCATTGGTCACTTTGAAATCGCTAAGTTTGTTAATCAAAAATTCTTTAAAGTTTTAAAAAATATGAAATAGATAATAAAACAAATTCCAAGTGGCCATGTTCAGTTGGAGGACTATGTTCTTTAAAATTTGATGGCTCTAAGTATCGTTTTTTCACATTGTGAGAAACACTCATGCAGATCGTTTTCCCGTTTAGTCCCGACTGTCACGTATTTGTGCCAGTGTCCTGGAACGTTTTAAAAACTATAATTTCTGCCACAAGATGGCACTGTATGTCCATATGGTTTCAGATACATGTACATTAGACCTTCTACTCGAAATGAGAGAAGCATGACTCACATACACGTGTTTTTGATTATATAAACAAAAGGGGAAATAAATATTTCCGATCGCATGCTTTATGACATCTCTTTAAATTCACACGTGGTAGTTGTTTATTGTAAGTAGAGAAGTTTTATTTTCGCTAAAG
>KK115627.1:443057-455997 GCA_000611955.2 Stegodyphus mimosarum | reverse complement strand
AAGAGTGTGAAGGTTGTCTCATCAGACTAGACGACAGTCTTCTGTTGATCGGCAGTACAAGGTTTATTAATATCGCTCCATTTTGTATTCTACTTTATTAGACACATTGTAATTTCTTTGTGCTAGAAGTTTTCTTGCCACAGCTTGTTTTGACAAGATTTAAAAGATCAGCAGTTAGTTTCGTAACTGTTGTGGTCTTACATTTGGTAGAAATCCCCATCATGTCGTCTCTCTGTCGTTCAAGAAATACTTCATCAATGCTCGTGTTTATCTAGTAATGTTTCTCAAAAACATGGTACGAGGTAGTATTGTTTTTGAGTTCTACCTGATACCATGTTTTACCTTTGTAGAGTAAGCTATTTTCTTAAAATCAGAACACGTGAAAAATGTGGAATGCCTTCACCAGGACTCAATACTGAATCTCTCGAAACGCTTCGAGTGTGCTTCCAATTACGCCCCGGAGGCATGTAGAAAGTAGGGAGAAAATATCCTATATACCCCCCCCTTTAAACGGCGTCTGGGGGTTAGGGGCTTAGTCGCCAATTCCTGGTGGTAAGGAATCTTCGTCCACCACTTTTTAGTTCCAGCGCCATCTGTAGGGACACATGTAGATTTCTTCTTCTTCTTTGTTAGCTTCAAGGGCGTTAGCGCAGAAGGGCTATTAATTTCGTTTAGCCATTTTGCGTTGAAAACTTTAAAAGGTCGTACCACTTTTCAAGTTGCTGCCACCAAATATTATCGTCCTGTGTTTTATTTAAAGAATTTAAGTAATGAAGAATCTGCATAAATGTATGTATGTTTCTCGCATTGTGATAAAAAAAGGTACGTACAGCCATCAAATTTTGAAATGTAGTCCTCCATTCAAATATGGGCATCTGGAAGCCCTAATTTGGATTTTGAAATTTCTTTTATTATCCATTTCATATTTTGTAAAACTTTACCGAATTTTTGATTAACAAATTCAACGATTTCAAAGCGATCAGTGGCAATACTGTGTGAAGAAAAAACAATTTTATCTCCAGCGCGCGAGATTGTGTATGGGAAATCCTAAGGATATGCTCTTTTTAAATTATTTTGCGATATTTTTCTTTAAATGAATTTTATGGTTTAAGTGCCAAGAAGATGATATTTAATGAATAAAGGTCGCCCGCAAAACGTTAAAAAAACAGCCCATTTAGACGTAATATAAAGTCTGAAAACTTTCAGATTTTTTTTTTTCTTTTGTTTAGAGGGGCATTAGCTATTATTAGTCTTTTGCCAATACAAAGGGCGGAACCAGTGGTCATTTTTTTATGCATTCACCTCATAAACGGCCACCGTTACCTGCTATGACGGGAGAGGCAATTTACATCCATATCTTTTCCGGGTATCGAACGTGGGTCCCTTGGTATCGCAGCAAGCTCTCCTAACCACTATATCGTCTTGGCGTCAGAAGAAGAGAATATAGCCAAAGAAAATAAACATTATGTAAAAATTGAGTAATTTTCTACTAAAATTTCCTGTTGAAATTTTTGTTTATTTTGTTATATGCTAAAATCAATTTATGTTGCGAAAATATGTCGCAATATTTCTGTTAAGATGTTAAGTTTCTGTTAAGTTAAGATGTTCTGTTAAGTTTTAATTAAGTTAATCTGCCAATGATTTGTTTACTATGTCTATATATAAAGAAGAAAATCTGTTTGTCCTCTAATAAATCACTCACTACTATAGCTATCGTTAGCAAACTTTCTAAAATTCTTCTCTGGGTCCTACGTCCACTTTTTTTCCAAAAAAATTATCTAAAATTAGAGCTATTAATTAAAAACTCGGAAAAACGATAACTCTCGCCTTCTTTTTTCCGAATGGCAACAGTCTCGGAAGCTGGAGATGAAAATCTGGTTTATTTCGAGAAGCGTTGCCACGGCTCGCTTTCAAATCATAGAGTTTGTTAATAAAAAAAATCTAAGCTTTGCAATGAAATAAAAATAGCATTGACAAGCATTAAATGTATTATTCCCAATTCCAAAAATTCGTGGGAAGCCATTTGGACTATTCCCATCTTCGTACGCCTTTAATCAGCCGAATTATTAATTAAAAACTCTGAAAACACTAATTTTCGCTCTCATTTTTCCGAGTGGCAACAGTCTTGTGCGTCGAAGATGAAAATGCTTTATTTCGGAAAGTGTTGCTTCTGCTCGTTCTCAAATTGTATTAATATCACTATTTAATCAGAATTTCTAAGTTTTACAAAATCGCTCTTTATATATAGAAGAAATCTATTGGTGCGTTTGTTTTTTTGTTTGCATTATTGATTTCTGATCAATTATGATAAATCTTTTGCCACATTGAATCGACTAAAACTGAATATATGTGAAATATTGGATAGAACTCGAGCTTTTACCAGCATTTGGTTATAAAGACGAAAGTCATTAAAAAACTGTGCGGCATTGTTGCTGATATAATGAAAGAGAATTAGCTTATTTTTCTATCGAATTTTTTTATGTGGTTTCCATATCGCATTAGACTGAAAATTGTATAACTATGATTTCTATTTTTTGTATCGCTATTAGAGAAGGATTACAGCATTATCGTTCCCTCTGTTGTTAGATATATTACTCTCAATCTAACTTAACTCGCTTCGGGTACTTCCGGTAGCTGTTTAATAATATGAATCTCGTTAGCCTCTACACGTGATTTCTAATTTTTTCTGTTTTTGTTTTAAGGAATAATGTAAATGAAATTATACTTCCTGAGTGAATTTCTACGTACAATATACTGGCAGACAACTATTTTGAGAACTGATTATGCTATTTCGCATTCATTCTCATGCTTATACACAATAGAAATCACAAACAGATCTCCGATATTGTCTTCTTTTCCGCTGTGTCACTGTGAAAGAAACATTTCGCGGAAACTGTTGAAAACATTTTCAAAGAACATATACCTGGATTTCTAGCAGGAAGATTCTGTTATTTTCTAACGGGGTATTTTTCATTCTTTTGTTAGCTTTGTTAGCAAGAACTATTATTTTAACTGCCGCTCTTTTATTATTTTACATAATATATAAAAGTTGCCAGGTTTTAATAATTAAATTTGTTTTATTTATTAATTATTAAATTTGTTTTATTTATTAATTATTAAATTTATTTTATTTATTAAATTTATTAAGTTTCTTGCTGTTGATAGGATGAGAGTACGAAATGCGTGACATCAAAGCTTAGTTTTTAATATTAAATTTACAGACGTTATGTAGAAATTAAATTTGTTTTATTTATTAATTATTAAATTTGTTTTATTTATTAAATTTGCTGTTGACAGCATGAGAGTACGAACTGCGTGGCATCAAAACTTAATTTCTAACATTAAATTCACAGAAGTTCTGTAGAAATTTTAAAGGAATTGCGAGTGAAATAAAGCAAAAGTAAATAATAAATAGGAGTACTTATGCAAGATTAAATAATTAAATTTTTATATAATAATTAAATTTTAGCTTGAGGAAAGTTTATAAAAAAAATATCAGCGAAAAGAAAAAAATCTGAAAGCTTTCAGATTTTACATTACACCCAACAGGGCGTATTTTTAACATTTTCTGTATTACATTTATTTATGTTTTGCGCACTTAAACCATAAAATTGAATTCAACAGCAATATTGCAAAATAATTCTAAAATGAGTAGTGGCTTTAGAATTTCCGATACACAGTCTCACGCGCTGGAGATAAAAACTTTTTGTCTGTGCAACGCTGCCATTTTTCTGTACAACGTTGTTCTCTTTGAAATCCATGAGTGTGTTAATCAAAAATTCGTTAAAAGTGTTACAAAATATGAAATCGATAATAAAACAGATTCCAAATTTCAAAATTGGGCTTCCAGATGCCCGTATTCGCAGCAGGATTACGTCATTCAAAATTCGATGGCTCTAGATACCGTCGTTTTATCAACAATGCGAGAAACATACATACATTTATGCACTATTTAATTTCTTTAAATATAATACAGGGCTGCAAGATTTAGTGGCAACAGTTTGAAAAGTGATTCAGACTTTTAATGTTTCCGACGTAAAATCGCAAAACGAAAACAATAGACCTCCAGGGACAAAGCCCCTTTGGACTAAAAAATAGCACTGCCAAACATTAAATATGTTATTATTACATAAGGTTATATTCTGACGTTGAAGAAAGCACGCGATTTCATGTGACGCCATTGTATAACGAAAATTTTTCGTTAATGTCAACATTTTAAATAAATAGCCGCTGTTAACAACTTTTTTGTTTCAGGTTAGGATAAATGACACGGTATGTTATTGCCATGTTAATTCTTTTATTGATATTGAGAAACAGTTGTTATATTGCATTAAATTTAAATCATGACGACATATAGAATGAATGATTTCATTCATATTGAAATGTTTTTATACATTTTCTTTTCAAGTCTACATACAGCTTCTAAATTTTGCTTTGGTCGCAACCCTCTAGTTCTATCACATTATTTATTCTTGCGATTTTACGATACTGAGGGCGGATGAAGGAAATGGGTACTTTTCCATTTCGTCGTCGCAATTCTCGCCAATTAGACTTCATTGGCGACAATACACAGTATACATATATACACTGCTCGATATTGAAAATGCAACACCAAAAATGAGTGGTCAGAAATTTATGCAAATTTTAGAGTAGACGCAATTCACTGAGTTATGCGAATGATGTGAAATGCGCAGCTCTCCGACGCACGTGAAGTAGATATAAGGGAAGGAACGTGCATTGGCAATATTCGTGTCGTTATTTCTGCCAGACGAATTATGGAAGAAAGTTGGTTTTTGTCCCGTAGGACACGTGTAATAGGAGAGAATGCCATGCCGCCGCCAACGAAGGCACTTCCAGCAGATAGACGCTTTTACGAGGGGTATGGTGATCGGACTGAGAAGGACGGGTTTGTTCCTTACGTCAAATCGCTGCTGATATCGACATAGATGCTTGCATCGGCTATGGCGAACATGGTTGGAACAAGGGAATGTAAGAAGAAGAGTGGGTGCAGATGTAGCTAGAGTGACGTCAGCACGCGTGGATCGACGCATCCGCCGACAAGCTGTGGCGGTCCCGCAAGTCACTTGTACTGCGATTCTGCAGCATGTGCAAGATACCCTGAATGTTCCCGTGCCGACAAGAACCATTTCCCGTCAATTGATTGAATGTGGCCTGCACTCACGGCGTCCGTTAAGAAGACTACCATTGACCCCACAGCATAGACGCCAACGTTTAGAATGGTGCCGGATTGGAGCGATGTGGATGACAGAATGCGAAACGTCGTGTTCTCAGATGAGTCACGCTTCTGTTTATCCAGTGACAGTCGCCGTATACATGTGCGGCGTCGACGTGGAGACAGATCTAATCCGGCAGTAACTGTGGAACGCCCCACCGCGCGACAACGTGGCATAATGGTTTAGGGCGTTATTGCCTACGATTCCAGGTCACCTCTATTTCGTATTCAGAGCACTATGACGGCCCAACGATACTTGGATAATGTACTGCGGCCGGTGGCAATCCCATACCTTCAGAGGCTGCCTAATGCAATTTTTCAGCAGTATAACGCCCGACCACACAGTGCTCTCATTTGCCAACATGCTCTGCAAGGTATACAGATGCTTCCCTGGCCACCGTACTCTCCTGACCTGTCACCAGTCAAACATGTGCGGGATGTGATTGGACGCCGTTTGCAGACTCTTCCCCTGCCTCGTTCAGAAGACGAACTGTGGCAAATGGTTGAAAGGGAATGGAGAGCCATCTCTCAGGACATCATCCGCGCTTTTATTGACTTAATGCGCAGACGTGTTTCTTCGTGCATCGCTGTCCGCGGTATTCCAGTAAAGTAACTATTTCAATGCTTAATGTACCCCCAGAAGAGTAAATGTATGCTGTATAAATGTATTTTGCATAATGTATTGTATAACTGTATTCTGCTTACCGTATATCCCAGTAAAGTAACTATTCCAATGCATTATGTATCCCAGTAGAGTAAATATACGCTGTACAAATGTATTCTGCATAAGGTATTGTATAAATTATTCTGCGTGCCGTGTATTTCAGTAAAGCAACTATTTCAATGCATTATGTATCAAAATAGAGTAAATGTATGTTGTACAAATGTATTCTGCATAATGTATTGTATAAATGTATCCTGCGTATCGTATATTAGAGTAAAGTAACTATTTCAATGCTTCATGTACCCCAGAAGAGTAAATGTATTCAGCATAATGTATCATAAATGTACTGGCTTCTCTAGATAAAGGTGGACGTGGCGCTATACTGATTAACCATAATGGTAAAGGGACAGTGCCCACGTCTTCCGTCGCTTATCGCTTATCTTACTGACGCCGTTCTCGCTCTGTATTGCGAGAACTACACATTTTGAAATAAAGATCACTTATTGCTGCTTGCTGTCTCTGTCTTTTTTCCAAATCTTATCACTTTCTGACTATTCTTTCTTGGTGTTGCATTTTCAGTGTCGAGCAATGTAGTTTAAAATGTTTTCAAATGGATACTCTTTTCCCCCTTCTCCACATAAATCGTGCTAGATACCTTTTCAGATAATGATGTGGCGTTCTTCTGTGGTTCTTATTTCGCCATTTGGCACTACCCCATATTTTTTTTTTTGTTTATGTGTGTGTGCGTTCCAGTTTCTGGATTAACGAAACTGTATTTAGAGTTCACTTTGAATTGTTCAAAACTTTCCTCTTCCTATTTGTCAGTGCAGTATGATTTCCCCAAATCTGAATATATTATAGTTCTTTTCTCAATATTTTCCTTAATTGCTTCTAATATAGTGCTCATGGATCGGTTTGGCAGCTTCACAGGGAAACATTTGTTTGTTCGTTTGTTTCACGACAAACTCCAACAAAGATTTACTGTTGTGGTAGAATCCGTTTCGAGTCGTTTTTGCAATTCCTGAACATATTTTCATCCATTTCGACGATCACACCAGGCCCTATTTTCCGTTGTTGATGTTTAAGCAAAGAATCCCCGCAAACCTTGCACATTAGTTATTCCAGTCCACAATTGTTCCGTGACTGATTTCCAACTGACTGATTTTCACACCATTGGAATTTAAGTTAATTGTTCGCTCCAACCATAAATAAATCTCACATACTTCAAGAAACTTAATTTCGATGACGCAAACCATGTGCCTTTCCAGATACTTCTTTTGCTACGACAAATTGAAAGGTTACAGCGCCACTGAATTTCGTCTCCGAAATACAGTTTCATTTCATGATTATTATCACAAGTAGCAATTTTAAGCAAAACTTTCGGTTAAAAGAATTAAAGCATTTGTCAGATTCTTTTATTGTTCTGGACAAATCCCAAATTTTCATTGATTTTTTTATCCATTTTTTACGTATTAGGAAAAAAAAAAAAAAAAAACGTGGCATATAATAGCCGCGACTTGTTTTTAAAATGTGGTAGTAGAAGTTTACTAGCCAGGATATACCGTTTGGCGTCAGTTTTAGTATCTTTTTTGGCGACTTTATCGCCTGCGCCGACGAAATGGAAAAATGCCAATTTAATTTATAAGCACAAGTCGTGCATTTGTTCAGTTTAAAGTTTTTAATAAAAAGTTTGCTTAGACCTCTATCTGCTTCAGTAGTTAATTTCACGGGTGATGAGATAATTCATTTGGCTGTCTTAGTTAATTAAAGAGTTATCTCAGAACCTGAAGATGGCCTTAATTTCTAATCAGGACAACCAGTATAGCACACGGACCGGTACCTGTCGTATTAATGTATGCAAATCGCACAAGAAACTGTAATACTGTACACTGTCGTACTGTAATGCAAATGGCGCAAGAAAACAAGAATTTGAGTTAGATCATTATGTTAAAAGGCATAAACACGGTTTACTGCTCGTTAAAGAAATACATCTCCATCCACATGAACTCTTTAAATCATATAGCTGTAAAATAATTCCTGTATAATAGAGGAGGAAGTAAACAACGTACAAAAAAAAAATGGGACAGTTCTATATCTTCCGTTCTACTGGGCCGATTGACGAAATTCAAATTGCGTGTTTCATGTCTCGAGAGCGCGACTTGGGACATATATTAGATTTATATATAGCATCATTCGCACATAGGTATTTTGACATGAAATCTGACTTTTTCTGAAATAACATAGCAATTTTTTTTCCATATTTCGATTCGACGGCTCAAACTATAAATAAATATTAAATTTTGTAAAATTTGGTGCGAAATTTACGGAAAAATTCATAAATTTAAGTTGGCGATTTTTTTTTCGGTTTGAGCCTAGAATAATTAATTCACTTGGCGAACTTCTTAATATGTGGCAACCTATTTTCCTTCCCTTCCATTCTGCAGCGGAGGAAAAAAAGTCACTTCGTTCTACATTCAAATAATTTTAACAAAGTGCATAAACCACATTTTCGTTACTATCGCTTTCAACCAATATGCCAAATTTCAAAACGCGCCAGTATATAAATTCACGTATATCTTCAGAAATTTTGAATAAGAAGCTCTAATTTTCTGCTGGTATGCTTAGAAATAAATTTACTTTAAGATGACTGTAAAAATTTTATAGGTTATAATTCAAAATTTTTTTCGAAAAATTTATAAAAATTATTTAAAAATACAAATTTTAAAAAAATAAATCGTAAAAAATGGGTAAATTTTATTTGGAATGAACTTAAATTTCGAACTGTGTAGGAAGGAATCAAGTAAGTTTCATAAAAAAGAGAGATTAATAAATACATACCAAATTCAATTAACATTGAGGAGCTAAAATTTAGAGAACCAATTTCTTAAAAACTATTCGTGCGATTTTTACAAAACTTGGCAGTTTGGCACAATTTGAGTCGTAGAATCGAAATATGGAAAAAAATGGGTATGCCATTTCAGAAAAAGTCCGATTTTGTGTCAAAATACCTATATTTGAACAATGATATATATAAATCTAATACATGTCCTAAGTCGCGCTTTCGAGACATGAAAAACGCAATTTGAATTTTGTCAATCGGCCCATTAGAACGGGAGATATAGAACTGTCCCATACACAACTGTCCCTACTGTCCCCATTTCTATATCTCCTGTTCTGATGGCCGATTGACGAAATTGAACTTGCGTTTTTCATGTCTCGAAAGCGCGACTACGAATATGTATTAGATTTATGTATAGCGTTGTTTTAATATAGGTATTTTAATACAGAATCAGACTTTTTCTGGAATGGCATACCAATGTGTTTTCCATACTTCGATTCTACGACTCATATTACGAAAAACTGCCACGTTTTGTAAAAATTGCACGAGTAGTTTCTAAAAAATTAGCTCTCAAAATTTTAGCTCCTCCGTGTTAATTGAATTTGGTATATATTTACTAATATCTGTTTTTTTTATTAAACTTAAATGATTCTTCCTTTCACATTTCGAAATTTAAGTTCCTTCCAAATAACATTCACCCATTTTTTATGATTTATTTTTTTAATTTATATTTTAAAATAATTTTTATAAATTTTTCGAAAAAAATGTTGAATTATAACCTATAAAACTTTTATAATCACCTTAAAGAAGACGTATTTCTAGGCACACCAGCACTTATGCACCTTATGCACACCATTTAATAAAATATCTGATTCAATAACATTCTGATTGATCCGTATTCCAGCTATCTGGTATTTCATATATCTGTATCGAATTAAAATTAAGTTTTCATTTAAGCAATTTATTTACCTTTAAGTTAAATAATATAACGAGACAACTCAATGTAGTACACGTGTTTTAAGAAGCATTTTAATAATGTATGTGCACGCTTCGAAAAAAAGGTGCAGTTTTATATCTCCCCTTCTACTGGGTTGATTGACGAAATTCGACTTGCGTTTTTACAGTCTCGAAAGCGCGACTTAGGATATGTATTAGATTTATATGTAGCTTTGTTCTATTATAGGTATTTCGACATTTAGGTAAGATTTTTTCTGAAACAACATACCATCTTTTTCCCATATTCCGATTCTACGATTCAAATTATGCCAAAGTTTTGTAAAAACCGCACGAGCGGTTTTCAAAAAATTAGCTCTCAAAATTTGAGCCTCTTAAACAGTGGCGGCTCGTAATAAGCACTGTGGAACTGCAGCACCCCCTGTTTCCACTTATTATTATTTTTAATATTTAATATAATGAGCTCTTTTTTCTTTAATTCTTTCTTTATACTTCTACAATATATAATCCTTAAACTTAATGTCAGTAGCCATCCTCCAGTTTATGAAAAAGGTACGAAAGTTTTTGTATGGAACTGTGCTTCACGAGGCTGTTCTGCCAGGGATCTTTGGTTCTGCGCAAGCGCACACAAAGCAGCACTCGAGCCAAGGAGATAAAGCAGCACTGTCGCTCTTTCAGTGCCGAAATTCTGGAAACGTGATTATTTCTTACTCCGCGCGATTGGTATTTGGCTGTTCTGCGCATGCGCTCTTAGGAAGGAGCGTACGAAGCTGAGAGGGAGAGAGCACTGTCGCTTTTACAGTGCCGAATCTGGAGTATCGTTGCGAGCTGGTTCTTTTTTTTTTACTCCGCGTGTACTGTGTTTAAAAATCATACACCATATTCTTGGTTAGATTATTTTTCAGCTATTCTATTTGATTCATTTTTTTTCGGTTCTTTTAGTTTACAGAAAACTTTAACCATGTCCTTGCATCCTCTACTAATAAATTCTGTGACTGTAAGTGAACTTCAAGAGCTTTCGTTTTCATGCTCTCGCAATGCTTTCAATATAGAAAAATTTCCTCAGTTGTCGTCCAGAGATTGAGGAGAAAATTATTGATCTCTTCGCGCAAATTAAAACAAGAAGAATGGATTTCATTTTTAAATGAATAGGTAAAGCTTGAACTGTAACAATTTAAGTTAAAGTAATTAAGAAATGTTTAATTTTTCTTTTGTAAAATTTCATGGAAGTTTCAAAATAAATTTTCTTTTTATGCATGTTTGTTTCCCTTTACACAGGTTTAAAACAAAGGTTAAATTTTTTTGGAACAGCACCCCCACTAATTTTAGCTACGAGCCGCCACTGCTCTCAATGTTAATTGAATTTGGTACATATTTAATAATATCTCTTTTTTTGTTTAACTTATTTGATTCTTCCTTTTTATATTTCGAAATTTAGGTTCATTCCAAAAAAATTAGTCAAATTTTATGATTCATTTTTAAATAATTATTATAAATTTTTCAAAGAGAAATTGAATTATAAAATGTTTTACATCGTGTTAAAGTAGATGTGTTTCTAGGCACACCAGCAAAAAATTAGAGTTTTTTATTCAAAATTTCATAAGATATACGTGAATTTACATATTGGAGCTTTTTGAAATTTTTCATATTCATTATAAATGATACTAACGGCAAATTTATTTTACGCACTATGTTAAAATTATTTGAAAGAGGATATAACTATATTGTTGCGTTCTTACGGGTTCGTGGATTTGAGAGTATCCGATGAAAACACGATGCAGAACAATAAAAAGCACAATTTATTTACAAGAATCACTATTTACAGCACAGTTCCAAAATTACCTTTAAAAGCGTCGAAAATCTACAATAAATACGCCGAAACAATCAGCAACACAGCTTCAGGCTGTAACTGTAAAGGTAGCTTCACGCCAACACTAAACTTATAATAAACACCGTGGAACAATCACCAATACACTGTCAAGCTATACTGTAAAGTTAGCTTCACGGCAAAGCACTATCTCGATTGCTTTCCGTTCACAGAACTCTCGAGCAGCTATTCTCACAATAATCACAACGCTCACACTACTTCACAACACTTCACAATTTTTCACAACACCCTGCTCTCAGAAACGCAAGGGTTTATATAGCTTTTCTTTAAGTTCCACACGTTTCGAGAAATATCTCGACAGGAAGTTATTCCAGAAGCTTCCCGATTGGACCATGGGATATCGCCAATTTGGTCGCCAAATGGGTGATAAAGTCGCCAATCTGGCAACCCTACCATACACTATTTTATGGCAACCCTAGTGCTATGCCGGAAAGCTTACATACAGGCGCAACTGCCAAATTTTTCGTAACAATATTATAATCCATGTGACCAAGGTGCCTATTAATCGTAAAATCTTTCCTATCTGCTTTATCTTTGGTGTTGAATTCATGTTAACAAATTATAAAATATCCCCCCAAAAAATTATTAAAAATCTTAAAACACCAAAAACATTCTGTATTCTCCCTAGCTCAGTGGTTAGCGCGTTAGACTGGAGACTCAAAGGTCCCGAGATCGAATCTAGCTAATCGCTGCTTAACTTTTCCGAACTTATAAGTTCTTCTTTTTGTCTCTGTAATTTTTCTCAAGTCATGTTGACTTCTTTTTTATTTTTCCTTAACGTCTTTCATGTATTTTTGCTATTTCTGCTCCCTTTTATTAACTATGATGTGGAGGTAGAGGGTTCTTTACCCTAGGCATTCCGTAAAAATTAATCCTTGGATTATTTGAAAGTATGAACGATGGCTTTTTCCGCTCGTGTACAATGGCAACAAGGAAAGGAAAATACACTGCTATACACTGGTGTGCAAAAATTAAGGACGAGACGGTTTTTTCAATATAACTTTGTACAAAAGCTTTCCAAATCAACACATTTAATACCGTAAGATCCCCAATACGTAAGGACATGAGTAATGTAAGCAACACTTACTAAAAGAGAAATCAGAGGAATAAAAGAAGCTTTATTGAAAAAGTAACATGGAGCGCAATGCGACTGAAGGCCGAAACATCCCTGTGATGGGTGTCCAGCAAGAAACATCCGGTCTTTAATAGGGGATATGATCTCCCCTGACTGCTAGGCAGGTTTCACGTCATTTGTGCATGCTGGATATGTGGTTGTTAATGAGCTGTTGAGACACTGCTGCTCGTTCCTCTTGTAGCACCAATCGCAGTTTCGGAATCGTTACTGGCGATAAGTTACGTGCT
>KK115627.1:419429-440761 GCA_000611955.2 Stegodyphus mimosarum | reverse complement strand
CAACTCAGACTAAATCTGCTCTCATCTGTAAAGAGTACTCGTCCCCATTCATTGTCTCTCCAATTCCGGTGTTCCCGGCACCACAGAGAACGCCTTCTCCGATGGGCAGGCGTTAGAGGTACACACCGTACAGGGCGTCGTGCAAACAGACCAGCACCGTGCAGTCTTCTGACCACAGTAAAACGCGATATCGGTCGTCCAGTCGCCTGTGCCGTGTGTCTAGCGATTTCTCCCGCTGTCTGCCGCCTGTTTCTTCTGGCCTGTAAGGCAATATATCGGTCATCTGCGGGTGTGGTTCCTTGTGGACGACCACTACTAAACCCCCGGATAGCTGTTGTTGTAGTTTGAAATTGTCTCCAAAGTCGTGAAACGATTGTGTGAGCAATTCCGTACTCTGCAGCCACACTTGTCACACTGCGGCCTTCTTCCAACTTCCCATGATTCGACCTCGGGTAAAAGCATCCAGATGTCGTCTAACAGATTGATTATTCGCCATTTCTCGCTGAGGCAGCAACTCGGTGTGATTTTGACTGCTATACGGCGTGCAATCTCTTTGCCAGAAATACTGATCTTACACCGACAACAGGCTTTATACTACTCAGACACTCCCCCATTACGTCTACCTGCATATCTGCGCATGTGCTACCGTACATCACCTTACTTAATCTCCTGATTGGTCTTTCTGTCCGCTCTGCCTCTTCGTTCAGCTGATATGCTAATTTTTCGACTTCGTCCTTAACCTAGTTCACCAAGTGAATTATTCTTGGCGTAAATGAAGAAAATGCGGCAGGGTAATTTTTTAAATTTCTCCATAAATTTCGCACCTAATTTTACAAAATGTAATATTTAGGACTACTTTGAGTAGTAGAATCGAAATATGGAAAAAAATTCGTATCTCATTTCAGAAAAAGTCCGATTTTGTGTCAAGACACCTATGTTGGAACAATGCTATACGTAAATCTGATATATATCCTAAGTCGTGCTTTCGAGACATGAAAAACGCAAGTTGAATTTCGTCAATCAGCCCAGTACAACGGAAGAAACAGAACTGTCTTATTTTTTTCGTAGTGTACAGCTATAATAATTAACTATCACACATAATTAGCCAAATTACATTTCACCACTTACGGTGTATATCGAAGCCACAGCAGAATCAATTTATGGAACCATTCAGGAAGCATACCTGTTTATAGGGGCGTATAACCTACCTAAGAATACCGCATTAAGAAGAAACTACCACACAAGTACTACCACACAAGCAGATTTCTCCAACTATGATCTCAACTATGATCAACATTCTTACGAACTTTGTAATCAGATAAGTAATTTTAGTAGAATTGTTTTCCGAGGTTAGGGCTCGTCAGGAGTCGCTTAATATTTTAAAAGGGATCTTTTCTGTAAAAATTCATTTTAAAAGGTCAAAATTAGGCAAAAATATAACCTTAATTTGGTGTATATTTTGAATGAAACTCTTTGAGTTTAGAGGGTTATTACACACAGATCCCTCTTTGTCTCTAGTTTTCAAATGGCGAGGAAACTGTCCACGTGCTTGCAGTGCGTGGACACCCGTGTCGCTAAAAAGGAGGGTCCTGGTAGTTGAGGGGCGAGGTACTGTTCCCAACACGCTACTTTGGTCTCTGCTTCAGCTAAACGGGAGGCACGAGGGAATTTTCTATCTGTATTTCATGTTTTTCATGTTCTGGTTTTTCATAGGGAAATTTCGTGTTTTGATTTTGTTTTTTGCTATTTTATACCTATATGTAATGTTGTCTTAAAATTCCATTGAATATGCATTGAATGGTGCATGTGTTCTTGTCATTATTATTTAAAATTTTGAAAATACACAACCTTTTGTTGGCGCAACATAACCCCCATGGGTTTTGTGCCAAAAAACTCCAACAATCATCGTTCTCACCACTGTAAACATCTTTTCAAAAGTTCAAAGCTCTGAATATGCACATAATTGCTTATGCTTACGAATTATGATCTCTTTGCGAACATCCTTATCAACCTCCCGGTACATTCATCACAACAGTACCTACTAGCAATTTCGCTGTACATATTGTATGCAGTATTTTTAGTTAGTTTAATTATGCATTTTTGTCTTCATTTTCTTCGCATTATATATTTTCTATTATGTTACTGCCTGTATAATAGTTTTCAACAACAATTTCATACCAAGAATACTTTCTAGTGGTCTACTTTTCAAGGTTTTTTTTTAATATCTTACGTTGCTTTTGTAACCACAGTCACAATCTTCCTTTTTCCACTTTGCTTGAACCCTTTCCATTTCTCGTCTATATGATGGCTCATGCGCTTATTTTGCAATCAACATCAATGGCTTAAGAGTCCTACTACTGGAGTTAAAAGTCCTAAGAGATTATTAATGTTAAAGAATAACTCTGATTTACGGTCTACTGTCCTATTTTGCAAAACAAAAAAGAGGGATCTCTGTGTAATAACCCTCTAAACTCAAAGAGTTTCATTCAAAATATACACCAAATTAAGGTTATATTTTTGCCTAATTTTGACCTTTTAAAATGAATTTTTACAGAAAAGATCCCTTTTAAAATATTAAGCGACTCATTAATTCATATTCACAGAGCTATCTGGTTTGAGAGTTATGTGATTAAAGAATAAGTTACCTTTAACTTTTACCAAAATGCAGTTTTTAAGAGTGTGCAGGTTTTATATTTGCACTGTACTTGGGAAAAATCACGAAAGCATTTGTGCTGCTATGGGTTAAAATTACCCGTATTCCGAAATCCTACCACCCTGACATTGGTACGCTCGCTATACAAGCTTTTTAAAGTTAAGAATTCCAAAAACTGCAAACAAAAGTATACCTTTTATGTCCTATCATTATTTTTATCGATAAACGAAATGACATTTAAAGTATATTCATGTGAAAAATATCTGAATAAAATCCTTTGTCGACGACTTACAAATTAACCTCAATATTTTTAAGACATCGCTGTGTGAAGCAAGTTATATCAAAACAAATTTTGTGAAGAGAAAGCTTCTTCCCTCCCTGTCTCCTCCTCTCCAGAAAAGAAAGAAAAAAAAAATGTAAGAGGAAGGAAGAACAAGGTGTGTGTAAGAAGACGTGCGCATAAAAAAACAGAAATGGGTGCGCTAACTAAAATGAATTCAAACTTTCACAGCCCTTTTTTCCTTTCGATATATGCTTTCTTCAAAGATGAGAATTCGAAAAACCGTTTCAAGCATACGATTTACCGGCAACCCAGGCAACTCTAGGAAGGAACAAAGCATATGGTTGCCTTGGCAACGTGACGTCATGTGCCGCTTTCGCTTCCACGAGAAAGAGAGATGCCGGTTTAGTATTTGGATCCGCAGTGCATTTTGAATGGCGTATTAATGCGGTGGTCTTTTCTCGAATTTTCATCTTAAGGCAGCTGAATTAGCTTTATATACTGGTGCTTCTGAAACTGAAATTTTGATTTAGCTGGAATACACGACTTATTTTTGAAGGTAAGTTACTTCTTAGTTAGAAATTGACTCCACAATAAAATATATTTAAATTATAGAGAAACTACTCTATATTGTTTATTTTACCAAAATGCTTAACATAAAAGACACGTTACCTTTTATATAAAATATTATAAGAAATATTTCAGGATAACAGAATTACTGAATATTCATTGCATCTAACGATCAAGTTAAAATTGGAAGTTTCTAAAATAAACACATGTTGATTTGCAGAACTGTTTGTATAGTTATTTTTGAATTTATTTATGTTTAATTTTTACTTATAGCAATGTTTTAAATGATCCCACATCACGTTTTGTATCCTCTATAGTTTTAAGCAGAAGTTTTTTTTTCTTTTTTAATCGTCTGATGTAACAGCGATTTCAATTGCTGAGGCAGAAGCTTTGTATAATGTTGTTATTGCATCTTACTGGATGTTTAAATTGATTGTTTTAATTTTACGATAAGTTATGTAAATATATAATGCATTCCGTGGTTTCAAAGCTTCTTTTTCGGTATTTAACTCAATATTTAGTCTTCCTTTTAAAATTTTTGCAACCAAAATTTGATTAGGTTCAGAAATTAATACTAAAACTAATTTAATACGAATTTAGCTAATCTTAATTTGCTTAGTTAAGTTGAAGTACACAAAAAACTCAAAATTTAGCTGCCAGCGAGAGTATTTATATTCTCGTTGACAGCTAAAGTTATTAGTTCGAGAATATTTATATTCTCTGATAATTATTGTAAATTATTTGTTACTACAAAGAATTATTTATTTTAAGTAGAAAAATGTTAAACCCAGTACAAGAAATACATCGATTAAAATTTTGCAGAGCGTTAGAAATTAAAAATATATGTTTTCATTTGAATAAAATATTATGTTAACAATATTTCTTATTCGTGTTTTTATATGTTATCAATTTCAAATAATCTTACATTACTGGCTATAATATTAAAGAACTTTATAATAAAATTGATGCCATAATAATTTAAGAAAATGCTATTGTTACTTAAAGAAATAGAGCTTGGTTTCTATCAATACATTAGAAATGAAAATTTGTATACCGTGGTTAAAAATGTTGCCTTAAATGCTTGGTTTTCCGGAAGGTTCATGAACGATGCATTTCAAAAGTTCAATTTGTTAGTTTCTTCTGAAAATCATTTTAAAACTAATCGATGAATTCAGAATTGTAAATTAAGGATTGATAAAGAATTATTCTTTGGTTTTTCAACTTCAGTTAGCATTCGTTTTAAGTAATTGCCTTCTAAAGATCCAAATATCGTCTGATTCCCTTTTGTGTTCTTTTCAACAAGTGCTACTAAACATTTAACTGATATTTGAAAACTTTGTAATTGAGGTGGTCGGGTTCTATGGATTCTTAATTGAAATACATTTTTTGATAGGATTTCCCAGACACATAATCAGTTATTAATATCAATAATAATTAAGATAAAATATACGTAATTCCGAAAATGGTGCGATTTCGACTTAAAGGCAATATTCCTAAACAGTACCTAAGGAAATGTTCTTCAGACTTTCACTGTATTAGTCAGTGCCTGTAATTATCAATTTTTCTGTTATAGAATGCATAATGGTTGGCAGGGATTTTTCTAGTACTCTGTATTAGAAAGAAGTGCCTGGTTTGTAACATTTTGTTTGTATTACACACAATATATTTACTTTTTACGGAAATATATTTCCGTATTTTGCATTTTTCAATGATTCCTAACATGTTGTCTTCCAAGAAAGAGAAATTCAGAAGTATAAAAATAGAAAAAAAATCTAAGATAAGTACTACGTAAAATTCGAATTCCGAAAGGGCATTTTCATTTGGGGGTAAAACTGCATATTACGGGCCAGTTCGGCGCATTTTCGAAAAGTCGCCAAATCGGTTATTTTCGCGCGTTTTAGAAAATCACTAACTCATCATATCGCCATATTAAATGGTTGCGAATTTGAATGAATCCTGTAAACATGCACAAAATTGATCATGTAAACATGCAAAAATATCTAAACCTGTAAACATGCAAAAATATCTAAAACAGAAATTTTATGGCATCAACAATATTAAAACTTTTCATAATATATACCATTTTTAAGGCGTAACAAAATGGAGTAAAACGTTTTAGCACGAAATTTAAGAAATTGTAATAAGCAGTAAATGAGCAATAAATGATCGGAATATTATTCATATTTAGTCTAATACTTAAAAAAAATGCAGAAGAAAATGATAAAATTCAAAATTTCGATCTACTGAAACATGAGCAACAGTATGGTAAAAAAAAAAGTGGTTAAACAATTTTAACTACGTAATTTATATTTTTACAATAAATTTTTATTTTCATGACGCCAAGAGGTTACCAGATTTGGCGCGATTTCGCTTTATTTGGAAACTGGCCCGTAATCTGCAGTCTAGCCCATTTTGGGTTATTGTTTGTAGAAGGTGTAGCTAATCTATGGATGGCCGAGCGGTTATGACAACTGAATACCGGTAGTTTGACAGGGCTCGAAGCATGGCAAATGGAGGAAGTTAAATACCACGCTGAAATATCTATCTCTCTATATATACATTTTTCTGCCTTGCTAATAAAGTATTTCAAATCTTAACCGTAATCAGAGTGTTCTGATAATTCCTCACCCAACACTTCACTGTTACACTGCAAGCTTTCAAAAGGGGGAAATATCCTGATCTGTTTTAATACACGATTGACATTTTTGGCGATGATAAATATTTTGCGGCATTGTTAATTAAATAATAGTAATACAATTTATTATTTGTCAAATTTATTTTTCTCAGTTTAACAAAATATTCAGTTTAAATGTAACATATTATGATACCGCTATTTTAAACCCCAAAATGGTGAAATTTTGGCACAGTGTTAACTACTGACGTATTTTGAAGTGCCAATTTTAAAAAGATTATTTAGTTGAAAAGAAAATTATCTTTTAAATGAGAGCGCATGTATGCCTAAGAAAAGGTAGAGTAGCTAGAGAAATGTATGCCTAGAGATATGCCTAGAGAAATGTATGCCTAGAGATGTGCCCCATGTATGCCTAGAGAACAGGTTTGGTAGCGCACTTTTAATGTTGGCATTTAAATTTATAAGAAACTATATAGAAAAGAATAGTTTTAAAAAGAGTCAGAATTATCACATGTAAACGGAATAAAATTTCAGTTTTGGAGAATATGATTTAAAAAGATTCTTAAAATTAGTGTTGTCATATACGTATACTTCGTACCATTAATATTTCGCTTTATTATTTTAAAAACTTTTTTTAACAACCTCTCTCTTTGCTTTGATTCTTTGCAAATAAATATTTTCTTAAAATGGCACATCATTTTTGTAATAGTAGCACGCAGTATTATTACTGTGTTTATTTTTTAACCTGTAACATAGCAACGAATAACGTACAAAATGTAAGGCCGTCGATAAGACTGCTGAACACTAGTAGTTCGACTGGTTCGAATCTTGGCGTTTTGGCTGGTTTACATAGGTTTCTTCATTTTCTCCCCTCTATGAGTCAACCCTTCCTTTAGGCCAGTGTTTCTTAATCTGTTTTTACCACGCACGTCCTCCACCATTCCTCAAAGACCACTCCCCTCATTTCCAAAACTTGAAAAGTATATATATGTTACTGTGAAAGACCGAAATTGGAGATTGTCGACTTTCACCGGAGAATGTCAACATTCACCAAATACGTCGGTGAAAGATCGAATAGAACATTGCATTCTTGTACATTCGGACTCTCACAGGTGTATCTCGACAATCACAGATATGCTCTGGTGTAAGTCGAAAAGGGAGGCGACTGGCCGTTTCCCATAAATGCAGTTGTAAAAGCGAGGGCCTCTTAGGCAATTCAAAGTCTCATAATAGTTTAAGTTGTTGCAATTCATCAGACTTGAATCACATAATTTAGTAAGTTTTTATTACTATTATTTTATTTTCTCATTTACTACGTACTGTATAATTCAGTAAGTTTTTTAACTTCTATTATTTTCCTTTCTCATTTTGAATGTATTGTGTGTTTTAAGTACTTGTGTTTTTTCGCGACTGAATTACGGAGAAGAAAATATAATATTCTCATCTATTCAACATTCACGATTAGTACATGGTGAATGTCAACATTCACCGGTGTAAGTCAGAAATAAGAGTATTTGGAAAATATTTCGGACATACACCAAGCGACTATGTGAATGTTGACATTCTCCAGATTTCGGTGTTTCACCATACCATATATATACATTTATTAGCCCAAAGGCGCATTAGACCCAAAGGGCTATTAATCTCAAAACGGCATTTTGCGTCTTCTTACTTTCTACGTTGCCTCACTTTTCAAACCGTTGTCACCAAATATTATCGCCATGTATTATATTTAAAGAAACTGAATAATAAAAAATCTGCATGAGTGTTTCTCGCACTGCGAAAAGACAACGGTACCTGGAGCTATCACATTTTGAATAACTTAGTCCTACAACCGAACATGGGCACTTGGAAGCCCGAATTTTGAATTTCGAATTTGTTCATTATCTATTTTAAATTTTGTAAAACTTAAACGAATTTTTTATTAACAAACTCAACGACTTCAAAGCGAGCAATTTTAATACTGTATGGGGGAAAAAAATTATCTCCAGCGCGCGCGGCTGTGTATCCGAAATTCTAAAGATATGCTGTTTTTAAATATTTTGTGATATTGCCGTTGAATTGATTTTTTGGCGGTTTAAATGCGAAGAATATGATATTTGATAAATAAAGGTAACACGTAAAACGTTAAAAAAAGGCTCTGTTGGGCGTAATATAAAATCTGAAAGCTTGCAGATTTTATTTCTTTTTTCAAAATTTGATTTCTCTAGGTACCATTGTTTGTCTATTTTTAATGTTTTTATTAATTAATCGATAAAAAGTATAAAAAATGTTAATAATCAAAACTTGAATAAAACTAGTTCATATATTCATGAACTAAAACAATCAATACCTCAATAAAAAGCTGACCGAATTTACCTTTGAAGCTATGAAATTTCTCCCCCCCCCTCCACGAGGGAGTTCTCCTCTGGATGAAAATCCCTGCCTTAGACATATATCTCTCATGTCAAAGAACTTCTCTACTTTGCTGCATTCAGCTGAACAGGAAGAGAAAAGCGAGGTCACATTTATGTTCCCATAAGCGATGAAGAAGCTAGTCTTGCTTGTACAGATGTTGTTGGTAATTTTGTTTAAGCCATAAAAATGGAAAATGCTTCTATCTACGCTTGGTTAATATTTTCTTACACAATACATACACTACAGAAAATGTCTACGTCACGTTTTTTAGTCATATTATTTTCGTCTTGCAAGTAGAATTGCTAGTAGCAGCTTAAGGCTCGGATTCGTTGTCCAACCTCCACCGAAACTAATTATTACCAAGTATTGTAGGGTTCTAATAATTCTTGATGATAAAAAGTTACTTGAAAATTAAACGAAATATAAGGACATCGTCGCTTGCAGAAAATTTAATAAGTGGTGATAAACTGATGACATGAAGTTGCTTATCAAAATACGGTACTTATGTAAAAACCAGTCGACCATTTTTGCCTATTAAAGAAAAGACGCCAAACTACGCGATTTTTCGCCAAAAATGTAAAAGTCTTCTTCAGACACGCTGGGTTTGATGTAACCTTGATTACACATGTTAGTTATTGTTCTTGAGTAAAGACTCACTTTTTTCACTTCTATCACGCATTTTCGAGAAAAAAATGATTAAAATTTGGGACCTGTCTACTAGAGAACAGCATGCTGTTGAATATTTCCAAAGTTATGGAATCTTACCGGCCTCAAGAAAATGTGTTGATGGCCAAGATATGGCGATATTATGGAAATTTTTAATGAAAAATTGGTAAAACTGCATATTACGGGGCAGTTTGGCGCATTTTCGAAAAGTCGCCAAATCGGTTATTTTCACACGTTTTAGAATATCACTAACTCATCATATCGCTATATTAGATGGTTGCGAATTTGAATGAATCCTGTAAACATTCAAAAATATCTAAAACAGATGGGCAAGCAAAACAACGATAAAATATTTGAAAGTTAATAACTATGTATTTTATGGCATCAACAATATTAAAACTTCTCATAATATATACCATTTTTAAGACAGTAGCAAAATGGAGTAAAACGTTTTAGCACGAAATTTAAGAAATTTTAAGTAAGCAGTAAATGAGCAATAAATGACTGGAAAGCATTGATTCATATTTAATATAAAACTTTAAAAAAAAGTGCAGAAGAAAAAAATGATAAAATTCAAAATTTCGATCTACTGAAACATGAGCAATAGTATAGTAAAAAAAAACAAAAAGTGGTTAAACAACTTTAACTACGTAATTTATATTTTTACAATCAATTTTTATTTATAATAAATAGTAGAAACTCACATTTGTTTATATCCACACTAAAATGTAACAATACAATGGAGATGAAATTCAAAATGGCGCGCTCATTCAACACCGACTCTACGGTTCATTTCAACCATGTGCTTAACCGCATATAGCGGACACACTCCTCCATTCACACAAATCTGTCGCATCTTTCATTTCAAGTAATTTCATACTATTTTTACACTTAAAACATTCGTACATATTCGCAATCAAACCCTAATTCATGCACCATTCTATCGCAGATCTTTCGCCCTTATCTTGCAACCGAATCAAATAAGTAAAATCCACACGTTCAACTCTTTCGAAGTCAGCCATTTTGCTCACAATTTACTACAGTGAAATGACGTCAAGCACAGTCAAATGACGAAAATTCAAAAAGCCCGCTTAAATCCTAACGATTTTCATGACGCCAAGAGGTTACCAGATTTGGCGCGATTTCGCTTCATTTGGCGACTGGCCCGTAATCTGCAGTCTAGCCGAAAAATTAAATATAAATAAATGATAATATAATAAATTTGACAGAAAATTAAAAATAGAACGTTTTTTCTTGTATTTAGTAATTTTTTTTTTGGTTTGGCGCGCTTGGCGCCGTCTGTTCTGGTCGACGGGAGTTTCCGTAAGTACCCAAAATCCATAAACACAAGCAAGTGGAACAATTTTAGGCAACATTCAGATTAATAAAGAAGCAATAAGAAACGATACAAAATTTTCATGTTTCAGCAAACAAAATATAGAAACGTAATGAAATATTTATAAATTTGCATGTATTATTACATTATGCCTGATAAATTACGAGCAGCAAGGCGATTTATCTCAAGATACAATTCTACCAATCTGAAGTTGCTTCGTTGCAATCTGAAGTTGCAAGAGTGTGCCTAAACAGGGCAGGCATAACTCAGCATGGGACGCAGTTTGGTTTTGTAAATGTGTAACTTGTTGTTTACAGATAAAATGCCGTTCCGGGCAATTAAGGGGAAAAGTTTACCTTTTAGAAACCGGAACTTCTAGAAAATAGATAATTATTTTCGCCTGCAGTGCTTTTTTCCGCCGTTATTAACTTGATCAATTTCCTCCCTTTCTTTATTACGCATTCCTAAATATCATAGTTCATGATCGTGAAGATATACAGTGGCACAAACAATTGAGGATACACCTTAGTTTTACTTGATAAATCCAACTTTCAATCAAAATAACACATTAACTAGAAGTGCAAACGTACTTTTATTCTTAGACATAACAAAAGGTTTAATTAACAGTAAAAATAAAGAAAAATCAACGACAAAATTCTAAAATAAAAATTTTCAGAGGCATTTCAAATAAACAGAAGCAATTTTTTACCTCAAAAAATTGAGGATACACCACTGAAATTTTTGTTTAACTACCACTAGATTTTTTTTTCTGCTTGTTACTATCATAATCTAAGTTTGGCCAATTTCATCTTAAACTTTTTCGACTGTTATTTTTGTCTTTTGAAGTTGGTTATGTGAATTTAAAGTCGCAATTTTAAATGGAAAATGGCTTCTCGGAGAGAGACTAGTATCGATGTAAGAAAATTTATATTAAGGTTATTTAAGAAAGGAAAATCTTATCGTGAAATAGCTGAAATTGTCGGTAGAAGCCACTCGTGTGTACAGAAAATCATTGGAAGATTTAAATGCGATGGATTAATTGAAAATAAAAGTGGAAGAAGAAGGGAAAGTATTTTGAGTGACGTAGTCAAAAGGAAAGTTTTGAAAAATATCAAGATTGATCCTAAACTAAGTGCAGTAAAATTAGCTGCAGAAACTTCTCGAATAATGTGCAGAAGAGTAAGTACTGAAACTGTGAGAAATTTGATTAGACATGCTGCATATAGCAGTCGAGTAGCTAGAAAAACCCATTTATAAGCTTACAAAATCAGAAAAGCGTTTGGAGTTTGCAAAAACTCATCAGTTGAAGACAGAGATAACTTTTGGAAGAAAGTTATATTTAGTGATGAAAGTAAATTCAACATTTTTGGAAGTGATGGTCGTCGCACCGTTTGGGATCCAAAAAATTTACCTGTTACAGTTAAACATGGTAGTGGCTCCGTCATAGTTTGGGGTTGTATGGCTTCAAATGGGGTAGGAAATTTAGTTTTTATAGATGGCATAATGGATCATAAACTTTATATATATATATATACTCCACAACAATCTTAAAGAAAGTGCGAAAAAATTGGGTTTAGATGGAAATTTTATATTCTAACCCGACAACAACCTCAAACACACGGCACATAATGTCAAAATGTGGTGTCTTTTTCATTGTAAACGGCAACTGAAAACACCACCACAGTCCCCTGACATCAATGTCATAGAAAATTTGTGGGCCACACTCGAAACAGCGGTCCAAAAACACCAATTAGGAACAAAGCCCATTTAAAGCAAATGTTACAAGAATAGGCTAAAATATCTTCAGATACCACCAAAAAATTGGTCGAATCGGTACCAAGACGTTTGGAGGACATTATAAAAGCCAAAGGACATGCAACCAAATATTGACACAGTCTTTGTATGTGATATATCACAAAAATTTCATTGGTGCATCCTTAATTTTTTGAGGTAAAGATCTGCCTATGTTTATTTCAAATACTAGTGAAATTTTTAATTTTAGATATTTTTTTGTTGATTTTCGTTATTTTTACTGTAAATTAACCCTTTTGTTACGTGTGAAAATAAAAACACGTTTTCTCTTCTAGTTAATGTGTGATTTCTATTGAAAGTTGGATTTATTAAGTGAAAGTAAGGTGTATCCTCAATTGTTTGAGCCACTGTACGTTGAATCACAGTGAAGAGATCATGTGTCTCTTCCTTTCTATGTGGTAATATAATTCTCTGATGTTATCTCTGAACCTTTTGTGGTCGAAGGCGTACTTTTAACTGCCGCAGAAGGGTTTCAGCGACCAGGAAGGTTGCCTTCCTATCTGAAACTTCCTGTGAATTTAACCTGTCATGTTTTAACATGCAGTTCCTAATGTTGTCGCCCTTTTACAACATGGGCAGTATGATAATACTGATTGCTAATGCACAATCAGTATTATCAGACCGATTGTGCATTAGCACTCTAGTTATCTGAATCGCTTATTCATTTAATTAAACGTAGTAAAATTAAACTTGTTAGCCTGAAAGAGCTATTAGACTCGAAACATGCCTTGATGCACTTTAAATGTCGGCCGCTGTAAATGCTTTTCATTCGAGTCTGTTGCCATACGGCAAAATGTGAGATACTTCTAACTGAATCTGTCGGTTACTGATTAAAAAGACTAAGTGTATTTAATAGCAGTAGGTTAGGTTATTCAAATTGTGGCACAGCACACAAGGGCTATCTGCCTAAAGGGAGGGATGCCTTCAAGGAGGACTTTCTAAGGGAACTGGCTCGTATACACGTTACACATGGGGAAAACCACGAAAACGCCCATGCAGCCAGCCCGTTCGCGGGATTCGAACCTCGGACCGAAGTACCAGTGTTCAGCGTCTTTACCGCTCGGCCGCTAGTGAGCCCTTTAATTAGCAGTAGATGCAGTTTCTAACAATATTATTTTTGGTACTTACGGAAAATCCCGTCGACCACAAGAGACGGCGCCAATCACGCCAAACCAAAAAAAAACCCCATTTACTAAATACAAGAAAAAAACGTTCTATTCTTATTTTTCTTTCAAATTTATATTATCATTTATTTATATTTAATTCTTCATTAAAAATTTCCATTATTTTTTCCATAATATCGCCATATTGTGGCCATTAACACATTTTTATGAGGCCAGTAAGATTCCATAACTTTGGAAATATTCAACAGCATGCTCTTCTGTAGTAGGCCGGTCTCAAATTTTAATGATTTTTTTTTGTTCGAAAATGCGTGATAGAGGGGAAAAAAGGAGTCTTTACTCAAGAATAATAAATAACACTTGTAATCAACGTTACACAAAACCCATCGTGTTTGAAGCAGACTTTTCCATTTTTGGCGAAACATCGCGTAGTTTGGCGTCTTTTTTTTAATAGGCAAAAATGGTCGACTGGTTTTTACGTAAGTACCTTATTTTTTTACTTTAGAATCGGATTAATTTAAATAAAAATAATTCATGCTATATCTAACTAAAATCATTAAATATTTTTACAGAGTAGCGTTATACATTTTTTTCACTTTTTCAAGTACGGAGAAGATGTATAAAATTTCCATGAGATGTGTTATGTAAAAAAGTTCTTATGAAATGCTGTATTATCCTATAATGTTTCGGTATTCTTCCTGGTCATTTATCTCTATCAAAAATCTCTAGTGATAAACCATATTAAACTTTAAAAGAATTCATACTATTCAGATAGTATTTTTTAATGCTTAATTTTATTTTGAAATTTTTTATACTTTCTCGTTTTTCCACCCTCTAACTTTTCTTTAAGTATAATAAATGTAAATAAAAAAAGTAGACTTCGATATTAACAAGCAAACTCGATACGTCACTAATAATACCATCCTAATTCTGTTTTTATTCTAGCACTGGTGGCAAATCTAGAAGCTGTTTCAAATTCTTTTGAAAAGAGGTTCTTTCCTTCTTTTAGCATAAAAATATTAAAAAAGAAATCCGAAAGCTTTTAGATTCTACATTACGCACAAACGGGCGTTTTTTTTAACGTTTCCTATGTTACCTTTATTATTAAATATATTCTTTGCACTTAAACCGTAAAATTCAATTCAACAGCAATATCGCAAAATAATTTTAAAATGAGCTTATCTTTAGAATTTCCGACGCACAGTCTCGCGGGCTAGAGATAAAAACTGTTTTTTTTTTTTTTCCTTACAGTGTTGCCATTGCTCTCTTTGAAATCGTCGAGTTTCATAATCAAAAATTCGTAAAAAGAAACTCAACGATCTGTGTTACAAAATATGAAATCTGTAATAAAACAAATTCTAAATTCCGAATTCCAAATTCCAAATTTGGGTTTCCAGGTGCCATATTCGGAGGAGGATTATGTTATTCAAAATTAGATGTACTCTAGGTTAGGTTATTCAATTATGGCAAAGCACACGAGGGCTATCTGCCTAAGGGGAGGGATGCCTTCGTGGAGGACTTTCTAAGGGAACTGGCTCGTATACACGTTACACATGGGGAAAACCACGGAAAGGCCCATGCAGCCAGCTCGTTCGCGGGATTCGAACCTCTGACCGAACTACCAGTATTCAGCGACTTTACCGCTCGGCCGCTGGTGGGCCAGATGTTCTCTAGGTACCGTTGTTTTATTACAGTGCGCGAAATACTATACATATAATTATGCAAATTCTTCATTATTTAATTTATTTAAATATAACAGAAGGCGATAATGTTTGGTGGCAACAGTTTGAAAAGTGATACGGACGTTTACAGTGAATCGATGCAAAATGCCAAAACGAAATTAATAGCCCTTCTGAGCTAACGTTCTTTCGGGAAGCATTTGGACATGAGTAAGGCGCAGAGAGGATGAAAATTGCGTTTTTACTTCCTTGTACGAGGTAAAGGAAGTAATGAATCGCGAAAAATTTCGGGTATCATATTTCCACGGAAATAAACCATTTTCACCGCTTCCGAATCCATTTGGATAATTTTTTGGTACTGTTCTGTTATCCTGTGACCGGAATCGTCGCCAAATGCTTTGCGGAACTCCCCAAGACATTATCTCATATGAAGTCGTCAATGCTTGCTTTTTAAAATGTAAAAGAATGCTTTTCCAAATTGGCAACGAGAATACAAATTCTAAAAAAAATGTAACTGTAACTTGTGTTTTTAACATTATTGTATTTACCATGGATATGAAAATTTGGAACTTGCCTAATGACGAAACTTCCTCCATACATTTTCTACAGGAACGACGATTTATTCGCTCTTGAAAGAAAGTGCACACGAAAAGTCATAAAACGAAGCTTTTCATTTACGTATGGTGTTTAGAATTAACTTTCCTTGATATTGCTCAGCTTGATAAGAATGATTGCACTGTTGGTGATTGGAACATCAACAATATAAGGGAAGTCTGTGGCCATACATTAATATCTAGACTGTCAGTTAAAATATGCGACACTGGTAATATTGTCAAATTTAGCGAAAGTCTGGTTTCCCATCAAAGAAACGACGTTGTTCGTATCCTTCCGCTTCAGTGGGTGTACGGCGGTATTTGCCTAGAAACAAAAGAATGTTTTTTAGTTATGCCTAACCGTTCTGCCAGAACTTAAAGCTATTGAAGAAAATTCGATTGATGAATTGAAAGAAAGTTTGATTATGAAAGGAATTGAATAAAAGAAAAATAAAAGAAAGAATTGAAGAAAACTTGATTCACTATAATATATCGAGACTGTGGGAAAGGATGCAACACAAAAGAATTAACAGAGACAGAATTTAAACATTTCTGCCTAAACCGCACATATAAATTTATCGATCCCAATACCGGTTGTCATAAGCAAGCTATTCGTAAGATTTTGGGGCAAAAGTGGTGAAATGGCGGAATAAAATTCAACACGTCACTGACCTTAACCAATTAGATTCTTATGTAATAAAGTTTATGTGGCGGCAAAAGCGTCCTAAACGCAAATGTTTTCAGATATTATAAGTGATATTCCAAGTTTCATGGCTCGGCGTTGATCCAGTTTGCTGATGGAATTTTATTTTTTCACGATTTCTTTGGGAAAGTTTTTAATTTACATTAAAAATTTCTAATTTTACGAATATCTGTTATGCTATTTTTTCTCTTGGATTTCTCTTCAACTTAACCGTATCATAAATATTTTGGCGATGCTTCGAATTTTTCGCCAAATCGTCAGCTTTTGGCGATATCTGAATTCGGTCTCGATAACAGAACAAATTTGCCTAGAAGGACTACTAATTTCGTTTTGGCATTTTGCGCTCATTCATTACAAGCGTTGTTTCAATTTTCAAATCGTTTCCACTAAATATTATCGCACTGTATTATATTTAAAGAAATTAAATAATGAACGATCTGCGTAAATGTATGTATGTTTCTCGCATTGTGATAAAACGACGGTACCTAGAGCCATCCACTTTTGAATGACGTAATCCTACTGCGGCATCTGGAAGCCCAAATTTGAAATTTTGAATTTGTTTTATCATCTATTTCATATTTTGTAAAACTTTAGCGAATTTTTGATGAACAAACTCAAAGGATTTCAAAGCCAGCAATGGCAACGTTGTACAGAGAAAACCTTTTTATCTCTAGAGCTTGAGACTGTACATCGGAAATTCTGAAGATAATGCTCGTTTAAAATTATTTTGCGATATTGCCGTTTAATTGAATTTTATGGTTTAAGTGCGAAGAACATGATATGGAATAAATAAAGGTAACACACAAAATGTTAAGAAAACGCCCCTTTGGACGTAATTTAAAATCTGAAACCTTTCAGATTTTTTTTGAAGATAGAAACAGTTATAATTAACTCTTATTATATAAAAATTAATTTTTATCGAAAATTCAACGTACTACTTATTTAGAATGCTTTAGGTTTAACAAAACAGCAATTAATATGAGTGCAATTGCTCTCGATTAATTCGAAAATTATAGTAACAAATAGCTTGCGATCCTGCTTCTACGCATTTTTGGCATAACACAAATGATACGCTTTGCCGCACTCAAACGATAAATAAGGTTAATAAGGGAAAGAAAATAAATAAAAAAATCTGAAAGATTCAGATTTTAAATTACGTCCAAAGGGACTTTATTTAACGTTTTCTGCGTTACCTTTATCTATTAAACATCATATTCTTCGCACTTAAACGATAAAATTCAATTGAACAGCAATATCGCAAAATAATTTTAAAATGAGCATATCTTTAGCATTACCAATACACAGTTCCGCGCGCTTTAGATAAAAATGTTTTTTTGTTTCCCCGTAGAGTGTTGCCATTGCTCGTTTTTAAATCGTTGAACTTGTTGCTCAAAAATTCGTTTAAATTTTATAAAATATGAAATAGATAATAAAACAAATTCCGAATTCCAAATTTGGGTTTCCAGATGCGCCTATTCGGGTGGAAACGTGCGTTATTCAAAATTGGATGGCTCTAGGTACTGTTGTTTTATCGAAGGCAACGGCATGATTCATAATGTCACCTATATCCCGGTTTATCTTAAGTTTATTAAGTTATTTTAAGTTTTGTATCTTTCCTATCTTATTGTAATTTCAGCTTACAATTTCCTGCCAGAATGTAAATTCAAAAACGCTGTTAATGCAAATGAGAAAGAGTACTATTTAAGTTGTGACTTCGCCGACTTCAAGAGAGAGTCTGATTCCCTGACTAGCGCGCGTTTGCCTTTTGACTACGTCTCTCTTAGCTGTTACTACACTAGGCCATACCTTAGGCCATTGCTCGGCTTCGCCGGTTTAATTAATACTAGTTAAATCTCTGATAGCTTCGGCTATACCTTTTAAATAGCTTAGTTAAGCTAGTTTTAGTTTAAATTATTATTATTTCAAGTTCAAGCCCCAGTGGCGGCTTTGTGGAAAGTTCCAAGTAGGAACTGACTGTAAATATATTGAAAAATAAAGGGTTTTATACCCTCCTTAAGTCAAATGTGTTCTGTTTACACAATTAAGCGATTATTCTCTTGTTAGTATTAGTAGGGTTCTAAGTTAGAACTTTAGCATTAAATAGAAAAACCCCACATCCTTCCCAAGTTGAAGACCATACAACCACAAACCGTAACGGAGGCACCACCATGTTTAATTATAGAATGTAAATTTTTTGGATCCAAAATGTTGTTGGCTTTTCTGCATACGGTGTGATGGCTGTAACTGCAGAAATTGTGTAATTTACTTTCATCAGTGAATATAATTCCTTCCAAAAGTTATTCATCTCCAAATGCTGAGTTTTTGAAAACTCCAAACCCTTTTTCTGAGTTTGCAAGCTGATGAATGGTCTCTTTCTATCAATTATTCTTTTAAATCCAGCTTGTCTAATTACATTTCGCACAGTTTCAATACTTACGCTTCTGCCAATGATTTGAGAAGTTTATGCAGCACGTTTGAATGCACTTACTTTAGGATCAGTCTTGATATCTTTCAAAATTTAAATTTTGATGACATCACTCAGAATGCCTTTCCTTCCTCTTCCACTTTTATTTTCAATGAATATGTCGCTTTTAAATTTTTCAATGGTTTTCTGGACACACGTGACTTCTACCAACAATTTTAGCTACTTCACAGCAAGATTTTCCTTTTTTTTATATAATCTAAGTGCGAATATCCTTATGTCGATACTGGTTTCTTTTCAAGGAGCTATTTTCTATTTAAAAGTGCGTCTTAAAGTTCACATGACAAACTTCATCGCAAAAGTACTAAGATTTAAGCTAAGATTATCCAACATTAGATTAAAATATAGTGGTAGTATATACATATTTTTAACTGGTGTGCTCTCAACTTTTTTGAGGCAAAAATCTGCATATGTTTATTTAAAATGCTTCTAAAATTTTTCATTTTAGGATTTTTTTCGTTGGTTGTTCTTTATTTTTACCTAAATTTAATTCAATTAATATGTGTAAAAGTAAAAACATGTCTCTGGTTCTTGGGTGTTAAGTGAAAGTTAGATTTATCAAATAAAAGTAAGGTGTATTTTCAATTGTTTGAGCCACTGTAATTTTTTATTCATTCGCGTCAGAGAACTAACTCATTTGGTATGCTGTCGTATTAAATTTATTTTACTTTTTTGATTAAAATTTATTTTAAAAGTGGCATGCTATCATTTTAAAAATTTCCCTCAAAATGTCTTTTTTAGTCCAAAGGGGCTTTGTCTCTGAAGGACTATTGTTTTCGTTTTGCGATTTTGCGTCGGAAACATTAAAAGTCTGTATCACTTTTCAAACTGTGATGATAAAACGACGGTACCTAAAGCCATCGAATTTTGAATGCCGTCATCCTGCCGCGAATATAGGCATCCGGAAGCCCAAATTTGGAATTTGTTTAATTAATGATTTCATATTTTGTAAAACTCTAACGAATTGATGAACAATATTTTTATCTGCAGCGCGTGAGACTGTGTGTAGGAAGTTCTAAAGATATGCTCAGTTTAAAATTACTTTGCGATATTGTTCTTTAACTGAATTTTATAGTTTAAATGCACATGATATTCAATAAATAAAAGTAACATACAAAATGCTTTAGAAACGCCCCTTTGGACGTAATTTAAAATCTGAAACCTTTCAGATTTTTTTTTCCTAAAATTGATCATAATATAAACCTTAGATTGGTGTAGATTTTGACTAAAGCTATCGACGTTGTGGACAGTCAGATGCAAGTTTATCTTCTGCAGAAATAAAATTGTATTCCTGAAGAAGACTTGCATATATATTTGCCCTCAAAATCTGCAACTTTTATGCAAAATCTTCGCCAATCTAAAGATTTTTCTTTTTTCTCCCCCCCCGCAATTTTAAACTTTTAGTATTTTTCTCTTTGAATTAGTTCTTTTTGACCTCTTTTACATTTCAAGATCTTACTAATGAAACGCTACGTAACTTTTCCGGATTCAAACTTTTTTTCACATTCAACAATAATGTAATCAAAATATTAGAATCCAACTGTACCGTGTGCTCTCGAGAGTCTGTGTGCATGTGATTCGCTGTCATATAAACTCGACCTTGAAATATACGTTTCGATTTCCGCACATTTATTTTTCTCTAGGATAGCAATGCCGCATTCGCACGTGTTCGATTTTGTGTATTTAGTTAAAAGAAAAGCAAGAAATTGTCTAGATATCCGTTACTGCAGACTAATCAAATAAACCCAGAATGCTAACAGTATTTAATGTTCATCCACCAATGTAGTAAAGACATCTTCTGTAAGGAAGAAGCAAAATTATTTACTTAGGGCAAGACTTTCTTCTCAGAGGTCATGCGCTCAAAAAAAAAATCTGAAAGATTTCAGATTTTAAATTACGTCCAAAGGCGTTTTTTTTAACGTTTCGTGTTCTACCTTTTTTTTATTAAATATCATGTACTACGTACTCAAACCATAAAATTCAGTTCAAAATCAATATCGCAAAATCATTTTAAAATGAACATATCTTTAGAATTTCCGTAAGTCTCGTGCGCTGGAGATAAAAATGTTTTTTTTTTTTTTTTCCCGTACAGTGTTGCCATTGCTCGCTTTGAAATCATTTAGTTTGTTAATCAGAAATTCGTTGAAATGTTGCAAAACATAAAATCGATAATAAAGCAAATTTCAAATTCAAAATGAGGGCTTCCAGATGCCCATATTCGCAGTAGGATTACGTCATTCAAAATTCGATGGCTCTAGGTTTTATCACAATGCGAGAAACATGCATACATTTATGCAGATTTTTCATTTTTTAAAATTTAATGCAGAGCGATAACATTTAGTGGCAACAATTTGAAAAGTGAAACGGGCATTCAGAGTGAATCGACGCAAAATCGCAAAACGAAAGTA
>KK115627.1:396580-419418 GCA_000611955.2 Stegodyphus mimosarum | reverse complement strand
AAAAAATCTGAAGGTTTCAGATTTTATATTACTTCCAAAAGGGCGTTTTTTAACGTTTTTTGTGTTACTTTTAATTATTAAATATCATGTTCTTCGCACTTAAACTATAAAATTCAGTTCAACAGCAATATCGCAAAATAATTTTAAAATGAGCCTATCTTTAGAATTTCCGATGCACAATCTCGCGCACTGGAGATAAAAATGTCTTTTCTGTACGACTTTCCTATTGCTTCCTTTGAAATCCTTCAGCTTGTTTATTAAAAATTCAATTTTTACAAAATATGAAATCGATAATAAAACAAATTCCAAATTTGAAATTTGGGCTTCCAGATGCCCATATCCGCAGTAGGATTACGTCATTCAAAATTGGATGGCTCTAGGTACCGTTGTTTTATCACAATGCGATAACATATATACATTTATGCAGACTCTTCATTTTTTGAATATAATTTAGAGTGATAATATTTGGTGGCAACAATGAAAAGTGAAACAACGCTTATAGCGAATCAACGCGAAATGCCAAAACGAAATTTATAGTCCTTGTAAGCAAATTGCCCATTTGGACTATAAAGATAAGGGTAAGAATTGTTTAAGATATTCTTAAAAAACGACATATGAATACTATTTTTGTTATATATATATTGTGTCGTTTATTTTTATATTCGAGTTTTCACGAGTTTGGCGAAACTATACCAGATATCTTGGCGGAAATCTAAAATCGCCAAATATGGTTGGGTGTCGTTACAGAAAAGAAGTACCCAATATTCTAATTATTGCAGCTTTGCATTTTACTTCCAAGTCCTTGCCGAGTGATGAAATTAAAAGTTCGAAGAATTCTGATGTGCATAGAATTGGATTGAAAAATAATCCCCCAAATGAAATCTTTTCAAAATTTGGCGATTTTGAAACAAACAGTCCAATGCTTAGTTAAAGTTCACAACAATGTATTTTGAAGTCAAACATTTAATCATCATTGTTAGCAGTCGCACTATTTTAAGTGATGATGATGATACCTAATTATTAAATCAAATCGAAGTTTATAAATACAGTAGACGTCACTTAATGTGATCGGGGTTAATGTTATTATACGGATGTTGTTATAAGAACGGTCGGGAGTCTGGCTCATTTGTATATGAAAAAGAAAACATGGAAAGTGCATCGTTTTGGGGATCAACAATTCGTTTATTGTGATCAAAGTATTTAATAAGAATAAATTTGTTTTAAACTGAAGTTGCCAAAAAAAGGTCAAAACAGATTATAAAAAATTGCCAAGTTACAGAAATATCGCCACGTAAGGGTTTAAGTCGCCAAACCCTTAGTTTGAATATTAGTCTACTATTAAGAATTGGGTAAAAATAACCTTAATTTGGCGTAGATTTTGAAGGCCATCAGACACACATCGTTCTTCTTCACGAGAAAAAAAATCTGAAAACTTCCTTTTTTTTATTTTGGAAAAGAAAAAAAGCGTTTCCTGGAAACATCTACGCCAAACTGAGCTTGCCTTTTTGACAGATTTTAAATTTTTTACTGTCAACGCTAATAAGGAAGGGTCTGCGAGTGTCAAGATTACAGTATCGATTAAATAATTTCCAGAAGCGTTATGAACAGTTCATTGATGAAATTTTGGTGTGATTTATTTAATTATCGCAAAGCACTCAGTGGCTATCTGCCTAAGGGAGGGATGCCTTCGTGGAGGATTTCCTAAGAGAAACATCGCATACTTTACAAATGTGACCTAATGTTAAATCTTACCTAATTTCGATATCATATTTGATGAATAGTTTATCTTGTAGTCTAGAATAGACTGCTTGAGAAGTTAGGTTTGTAAATTATACGTAAAATGACTAATAAATGGAAATGTCTGCAATTACTTTCTCTGACCTGAGCTAGGGAGAAAATAATTTTTAGTGTTGAAATTAGTTATAATACCCCGTCCATATTGAGTTAATTTATGCTGAAAACTTAAAAGAGAAAGGTGATTAAAAAAACGGTAATTTTTTTTTTAAATCTGAAATGTTTCAAATTTTAAATTACGTCCAAAGGCGCGTTTCTTTAAAGTTTCGTGTGCTACCTTTGTTTATTGAATATCATATTCTTCGCACTTAAACCATAAAATTCAATTCAAGAGCAATATCACAAAATGATTTTAAAATGAGCATATCTTTAGCATTTCCAATACAGTCTCGCGAGCTGAAGATAAAAATGTTTCTTCTGTACAACGTTGCCATTGATGGCTTTGAAATCTTTGAGTTGTTAATCAAAAATTCATTAAAGTTTTACAAAATATGAAATCGACTATAAAACATATTCCAAATTTCAAATTTGGGCTTCCAGATGCCGATATTCGGTTGAGGATTACGTTATTGAAAGTTTGATGGCTTTAGGTACCGTTGTTTTATCGCAATGCGAGAAATATACATACATTTATGCAGATTCTTCATTATTTAATTTCTTTAAATATAATACAAGGCGATAACGTTTGGTGGCAACAATTTAAAAACTGAATCGGACATTTATAGTGAATGAATGCAAAATGCCAAAACGAAAACAATAGTCCTTCAGGGACAAAAGCCCCTTTGAACTAAAAATTCTTCTAAGACGTAAAGTATTTTAAAAGATGATTGGCGAAAATAAATATTTACTCATTGGTAGAAATATTTAAAGGAGCTGTACAACTGCCAAATTGTGGAATGATTCTGCTCTTTTCATAATCTTTAATGTACCGTTGGGCATGAATGAAGAAGAGAAAGAAAACCAAACAGCGTAGCATTTTTATTATAAAGCGATTCTGAACGGGTTTTTGACTGATAAGCATAGAAATTATTGGATGAAATTAGTTCAAAATATGCGATCTTATTTAATTAGGTGTTGTGTAGTTATTAAAAGGATTATTTTCCCAAAATACCTGCAATTGAATTTAATACTTAAGAAAACAGTGTGTATTAATTTAATGACATTAGGTTATTATACATAGCATATACAATGGAATATATAAACATGCATGCGACTTTCTTAATCCTTAATACCTGTAACTCACAAAAGCTCTTTTTCAACTATATTTTAATTGTGATTAATACAGACAAAAGGAAATTTTTTGATTTATTACAGCTGAGAACGCAAATGGCTTGGGATGTACAGAAAATTAACAAATTCCCATCGACCTTTTGATTAATTTAATATACTATCGCAGTGGATTTACCAAAGGAAACATCTGTTATACAGCTATACAGAAGAAAACAAATATTTTGTTTTATAAACCTCATTACTGCTGAGTGAGTAAGGTGAGATTATTTGAATATGGCAACTCACACGAAGGTAATCTATCTAAAGAGACAGATACCTCAGTGAAGGTTTTTTTTTTTTAGGGAAAACTACATCATATTCACATTGCATATGATAGAAACCAACTACGCAGCCAGCTCGTTCGCCTAGGTTCGAACCCAAGTCGAACTACCCAATATTCATCGGTCTTAATCACTCGGCCACTAGTATGCTCCGAGTGTATAAGAACTGTGTATTCTGGTAGTTTAATTCGGCTTCCGTCTCCGTCGAATAGACTGGCTACATGATGCATTCGTGATTTTCTCCATATGTAATGTGACTGTGAGTCTATTTTCCTTAAACATTTTATCCACCAAAGTAACATTTTTATAGCAAATAGTTCTTTTGTGCTATTATATTACCAATAGTCAACCTGTTTTTCATGAAACTAAAATACGGAATATTTCAGATTATTCCTATGAAACCTGGCCCTCAGTGTTAATTACACTCATGTCCTTAAATTAAGCATAATTCGGAGTCATGCGGAAATCGAACTTTAAAATAAATATATCACCTGTAAAATCACTATACACATATTCAAGAATCATACGCAAATTTCAGGAACTAACCAGATGACACCGATGGTACGTCACAGTGACGACAGTGTAAGAGAGTGATATATGAGGAATACAGGCAAAGAAGTAAAATTGTTCGCAGGCGCTTTATAAGCATTTCACTGCAATAACCGAATAGTTATGACACAAAGGACGCATTTGGATGATTTTTTACGTGGTAGAATGATCGGCCGTCTGGAATGTGGACGTACCCAACTGAAAGTACCAGACGAACTTGGAACTGCTCAGAGTGTCATCTCCAGGCTTTGGCAACGATTCCAAGATGACGGTAATGTGAGTAGACGTTACAGCACAGGTCGCCCCAGAGTTACAACGCCGAACGAAGACCGGTATTTGGCAGTTACTGTCAAAAGAAACAGGCGGAGCACAGCCTCAGACCTGTCTCGTCGGCTCTCTTCAGCCACTGGTACGACAATTTCCAGGCAGACCGTGTACAGACGCTTAGGGCAGATCGGTCTATATGCTCGTAGACCTGTCAGATGCGTTCCACTTATTGCAACTCACTTTCGCCTGCGGTTAGCCTGGAGTAGAGAGCATGCATTGTGGACAGCGCAACAGTGGGCTTGTGTGATATTTTCCGACGAGTCCAGGTTTAGCTTGCAGTCTGATTCTCGCCGGACGTTCATATGGAGAGCTCTAGATACCCGTCACTACCAAGAAAACATCATTGAACGACACCGTTACGGTGGTGCAGCAGTGCTCGTTTGGGGTGGAATTATTCTGGGTTCCAGAACTGACCTGCATGTTCAAATTGGAGCCATGACAAGCTAAATCTATCGGGACGTCATTCTGGAACAACATGTACGTTTGTTTAGGGGCGCCATGGGCGCACAATTTGTGTTTATGGATGACAACGCCCGTCCTCACCGTGCAAACATCGTAAGCGAATGCCTTCAATCGGAGAATATCACCCGTATAGACTGGCTAGCATTCTCACCGGACTCAAATCCAGTAGAGCACGTGTGGGACATGCTTCGCCGACGAGTTGCAGCCCGTCAACCTCCTACACGTCTACCGGAACTTCGGAGAGCATTGCTTTTTGAGTGGTGTAATATCCCCCAAGATCAGATCAATAATTTGATACTAAGCATGCCTAGGCGTCGTACGGACTGTATTGTATCGTCTGGGAGACATGCAATGTATTAACAATCATACCAACCATGTAATATTGGTTTTTTGTAAATAGTTTTTTTTTGTAATTTGCTCCAGGGAGAAAAAATCGCTAATTTTTTTTAATAATATCCAACATCTAGCATCTTTTTTTGCTCTTTACCTTTTGTTTAATAAATAAGCTTTCCAAATAAGCCAAATTTGTTTTGCTTCTAACTCTTCCTTTGTCTGATTTTGCATTATCCTTAATTTATGGACATGAGTGTATTTTGAAGATCAACCGACGTAAAGGTTGCAAGTTAGTAATTTTCTACATTTTTCAAGCCAGAAGACTCTTCACAGTGTAGTAAATCATCTCCAGAGGCCCGTCTTCTTTAAAAGATATTGTAGTTACGTATAAACGCAACCACCTTGGCGCGATTGGGCGACTTTTTTTACGGATGAAAAGTTGAGTTACTTATCAGGTGCAAGTTGATTGTTTTCAAGTCTTCTTTTTTAGAAAATTTCCCAAACTATCGATATTCAGGGTAAGTCGGTAAACGTTATCAACATACTTTATCAAATTAAAATACAAATTTAAATTATTAAATAAAGATTCCGTGAAACATGGAAAAAATAAAACGCTTACATTATCAAGCATATGAAAAGAAAACATACTTCAGAAATTTAAAATATAAATTACTAGATAAGGAATAAAACACTTCCATTCTTGAAATCTTTTCGTATTTTTTTTCGCTAATCTTCTTCCTAAGTACACAGCGATCTATTTTTGCTTAATAAAACATCACAGAACTTCGAAGATTCGGTTTCGTGCAATAGTAGGCAAAAACAGTTGTCGAGGAAAGGCATTTCCTCTTTGTTCCGTTTAGGAAATTTTCAACAAAATTCTGTATTCTTGCAGAAATTTTAACGCAGTTTCTTCCATTTCTAGCAAATTCCACAAGCTCGTATTTTAAAACTAAATAAATAAAAAAAAGGTTTGTTTATAGTAACCTTTGGAACTTGAAATACGCGAAAAAAAGAACGCATACGAAAATGGCGGCGTTGCTTGACTGAAGGGTTGTTATGAGCATGGTTGCCGTAAGAATAATTGCGCGGATGGTTGCTAGAGTTTGGCGCATTCTGAAAATTTGGCGATTTCTACTTAGGTGGTTTCGTTAATACGTAAGAACCAAAAATAGTTCTTAAAGTTTTTGAATCTTGTAAACTTATTTCGGAAAAAAGAACAGGTACAGGTGATATAAGTGGCACGAGACATATGAGCAATAAGGTTTAAATCATTACCAATACTATGATATTTATGGACACAAGCATTTTAACTACAATATAATAAAAAATTACTGGCACAATCAAATGTTAAACTAAGCTAGATTTCTTGAGTGTTACGAGGAACCCCGGGATTCCATTCAACATTTCTTCAAAGCCCTCTAAATGAAAATTAGAAAAAAAAAATACCTGCTGAGGTGCAAAACTGAACATTATTGATAAATTTTCAGTGCTTCCTTAAACTATACCAATCTGTGAGTGTTATAAATTCCGAATAAGTAATTTAAAAGTTTCCTCAGCTGACAAAGGTTAAATCCATTAAATTAAAGCGATATATAGACAGGTTTAGTGACAGTTTAATTAGATAGTAATAGTTAACTAGTAACTCAAAGCAGGAGTCTTTTCATTACTATAATATTAGGAATAGAAGCTTCAAATTACCAATTTTACTTTTAGCTCAATAGTTGAGAGTTGAAGTTGTAGTTATTTCTGCTCTTAAATTGAACGACAGTTTGTAGAAAGTTATTTTTTGATTTATCAAAAGTTAATAAGTAGATGTAAAGCTAAACCGCACCATATATATTGTTAGAAGTATACATGGTTTTAATTAAGTAAGGAATTTTTATTAGATGCTACGCTTTATTTGAATATTTTAACTTAGTATCCAGTAAGAATTCTGATGTAATATCAAGGAAGCATTTCAGTTCCTGTAGTCATATCCGAACCTACTCTAATTATGCTAGGAAAGAAGAAATAAAAAAACATATATTAAAAAGAAAAGCTGAAATCTTTCAGATTTTATATTATGCCCCAAAATTTACGTTATTATGCAAAACATTTGGGCATTTTTTTAACATTTTGTGTGCTACCTTTATTCGATATCATGTTCTTCGCATTTAAACAACATAAAATTCAAGTCAACAGCAATATTACAAGATATTTAAAAACATCGTATCTTTAAAATTTCTGATACAGAGTCTCGCACGTTGGAGATAATTTTTTTTTTCATACAGTGTTGCCATTGCTCGCTCTAAAATCTTTGACATTATCGATATCTTTGACATTATCGATTTAATAAAAAATTCTTTAAAATTTTACAGAATTTGAAATAGATAATAAAACAAATTCAAAATTCGGGCTTCCGAGTGCCCATGTTTAGTTGGAGGACTACGTTATTCAGAATTTGATGGCTCCTAAGTATCGCTGTTTCTTCACAATGCGAGAAACATTCATTCAGTCAATGTAATTTCTTCATTATTTAGTTTCTTTAAATATAATACATGCTGATAATATTTGGTGGCAACAGTTTGAAAAATGAATCAACGCAGAAAGTGAAACGGCACAAAATGCCATTTTGAGACAAATAAGTTTTTTTGTTTAACACCCCTTTGGGCTAAAAATAATTTTTTTATTCAAAATTTAGGAAACCTTACCATGTAGTTAAGGAATTAAATATTTGGCAACAGGTATTTTTAATTCTTTACTTCCTGGTAAAGAATAGTGAATGTTATTATCGTCAGCAACAGTGTTAATAATTTTCTAGTTTCCCTTTCTTGAAAAAGGGACTAATTTTATTTATTTTAGCACTTATGCAACAGTTACGCAGAAAGTTAAAGGTTCTTTCCTCTATTTTTATCCCTAATGCAGTCCTTTTTAATCACAACACTAACCAGGAAGCCATTATTTGTCCGTCATGGTTAATTTTGACCTTTGAGTATGACTGAATATTTTTCTTCGTGAGAATTTTCCTCTGTAAGTTTTTCCTTATATTAATTTAAACAACTCTAGCTGTACCTGCTGCCTTCTGAAAGTACATGCAAAATGCTTATATTTCAATGATGGTCGGTGAATAATTGCCACTTCAAAATCAATGGGAGAAAAGTGATAATAATTCAGAGTCTCATTTTCTGCTTAACTAACAGTAATATATATATATATATATATTAAGGTTGATAATTTTATAATTTATTGATGCAACATTCAGTGATACCGACTTTAAATAAATACAAGATGAAACTGCTAGATAGTAGCTATGAAGGTTAAAAGGTCATCGATTTTATTCCCCCTTTTTAACATAGATATTAAACATGATTTAATGTATTTTTATTTTCTTGTACGAAGTAAAAAGGAAGTATTGTAATTGCGAAAAATTTCGGGCATCATATACCAACGAAAATATCTATTTTAACCGCTATCGAATGCAATTTAACGATGTTTTTGAGTGACATTCGTACGTAAGAACAGAATAAAAGACTCTTTTTCCTCCCAAAAAATTATAAAACTGATTTAAAATGGATCCTGAAGAGATTTTTTCGTGGCGTCTGTGCGTACGTACGTGCGTATGTATGTATGTATGTATGTATCTCACATAACTCAAAAACGAGTAGCCTCAGAAGGTTGAAATTTAGTATATAGGACTGCTATAACATGTAGATGTGTTCCTCGAATTTTGGTTGCAATCGGCCACACCAAAAGTATATATATATATATATATATATATATCCACTCTGTGACTCGGCTCAGTGAGCTCAGTTCCTTTAGTCTTATAAGTTTGTAAATGGTGCATTTTTTGCTTTAAAAATGATTGAATTATGTTGTTCTTATCTTGCGGTTAAGATTTTTATGCTCTTAGTTAACTTGCATGCAATAATTGTGGAATTATCAACAATTTAAAAGTTTTTCAAGTGTGTTTAAGCCTAATTTTTGGTTACGATAGCGGCCATATTTCTTTACATTTGCAGCTTGGCAGAATAGTGGATTTATTGCCAATCTAGAGAAACTAAGCTTCGCAACAATAAAGTAACGTCTTTTTTTATTACCGCGAATTAAATTATGCTTGATTCATTCTGGAAATATCATTTAAGTTATTAGCTGGTTTTTGCGTAAAAATAGTAATTTTAATTGTAAAAATTGTTTTTTTAATTATTTTAACTGTATTTGGTGTTTTATGTCTTTCTACATCTTTCAATTTTTAATGAAAATAGTTAGAATTTTACCTGACCGCGAAGTGAGAACTGAATTAATCAGTAGCGCATGCGCATTAGCTAAGCGGCGTTGAATCGTCTGTGAAAAACTGTTCTTTTTTTATTTGTTTAATTTCTTTTATACATCGTTTTATATTTATTTTACAATAGTATTTGAATAGAACTTGGGGCAATTCTTCAGATAATACAATTTTGCTCACTTTGAGATATAAAATGAATAAGATGTAATGCTGTTAAGTGAACCTAGTGCAGAAGTGTGGCTGTGGTAAATAAATATAGTGAAGTTTAAACAGGGCATTTATTCTACTGTGGTTTATGCGTTATCGGGTAAGTAGATTTGATTCAAAATTCGTTAACTGTTAATTTAATATGTTTAAATGAAATGCAGGAAAATAGCGTATAAGTTAATATTCGGTACAAGGAAGTCATGTGGTGTACACAACAGATTTTTTTCATTAGGTGAACGTCTGAGTCATTTCCATGGAGTTTAACGCTGCTTATTAATGACAGCGTAAAACTTAAGATTAGTTCAAAGTGTCAGAAACTGGGAAAATTAAGTTAAATTTAGCGTTAAACTTTTTAAGACGAAATTAAAAGCTTTCTTAAAAACCTAAGTTTGAACGCTAAGTAGTTAGACTTAATATAAGTAATTATGATCGCTTGAGCATATATCCTAATCTAATATAATAAATTTACTCATATATGCTCCTGAGATAAAAAAAAAAAACAAATTTAAAAATCTGAAAGGTTTCAGATTTTAACGGTCGCCCAAAAGAATTTGTTAAAGTTCTTTTACGCTCTCGTTGAACTTGCCATCTACTTAATCCGCTGTTGTACTTTATAGCTTTGTTATTAAACATCATTTTCTTCACACTTACGCCATATACAGTTCAACAGGAAAATTCAAAAATTGTTATTTTATTAAACAAAATTTAGAATTCCCGATGCAGTGCTAACTGTTGGTGTACAATTTTATATTTTTCTGCTCTTTTCTCAGTTCAGCATATCAGTGTTCTGTTTTCTTAGTAAGATGGCTGGCAAAGTTGTTTATTACCTTTTTATTATTAACGTTTTGTGTGTTAACTTTATTTATTAAATAATACGATTTTCGCACTTAGGCCGCATAAAATTCAATTCACGAGAAAATTCCGCAAAAGTCACGAGATATTTAAAAACAGCATATCTTTATAATTTTCAATAGGCAGTTTCGCGCACTGGAGATAAAAATGCTTTATTCTGTACACTGTTGCCACTTAAAATCGTTGAGTTTATTAATCAAAAATTCATGAAACTTTATATGATGTGTAAATACAAATATAATATTAATATACAAAATATGAAATAACCCCCTCCAAAGAAATCGAAATTCAAAATTCGGTCTTCCAGATGCACGTGTTCAGGTAAAGGACTGCGTTTTTCAAAATCTGATGGCTGTAGATACGATCTGTTTTTCAGATTGCAAAAGACATTTATTTATTTATGCAGATTCTTCATTATATAATTTCCTTAAAAACTAATAAAAGCCAACAAAAATTTGCTGAACACTCGTAGTTTGGTCCGGGGTTCGAATCTCAGCGAACGGGCTGGCTGTATGGGCGTTTTCGTGATTTTCGCCGTAAGTAACGTGGATACGAGCCAATTTCCGTCAGAAAGCCCTCCAGGAAGGCACCTTTCCATTCCGCAGGATATTCCTCGAGGGCTTTGCCAGAATTAAATAAACTAAAAAAAATGCTTATTTTATATACTAAAGAACAATAATTTATCTTCTATCACATAATTAGAAACATTAAAACCCATGTACTAATATTCAGGTAAGTACATTTCACAGTTAAGCTAAATTAATTTAATCTAAACTTGTTTGACACGTGATAAACGAATACATTTTATCTTATTCTATATGTTAAAGGAAACTTCTATGTAGATATTAAAGAAGAAAAACTTCTATACATTAAAGAAAAAATCACTTTATTGGAAACATTAAAACCTACGAGTAAATACATTTCACGATAAATTTACTTAATCTAAATTCGTTAACATGAATTTTTTAAATGTGATTTTGCTTTGAATGTTTTTTAACGTTTTATAAAGAATCCAGGAATGCTACAAGATGTGAACATGCCTTTGCAGTCGCAATCATCTCAGATTTCTTTCAAGTGGTGAATCTGAGTAAAATTTAAAAATGCATATTTCTATTATTTGTATTAGATTAGGGAAAAATATTAAAGAACGTAAGCCCGGTAAGTTGCTGAGTTGAATAATCCCTCCGCGAGCTCATTAGTTCGGAAACAGATGAGCTTCACCAAATCTGAAACATTATTATTGCTCCTTAAAAATAATTTTTATTTCTGTACAAAAAGCCATAAAAATTTTGAAACTGTTCACAATATCTATACTTTCAAAATCTGTGCGTGTGAAAAATAATTACGAATTGGCTGTTGATTGGAAAGAATAAACTGATTTCATTCGTTTGAAATGTTCTTATACATTTTCTTTTCAGGTGTACGTAGAACTTACAAATTTTGCTTTGGCCGCAGCCCGTTAGTTTCTAAATAAAATCAATATTTTATAAATATCGAGAATTTGAGAGCGGTGTCCTCACTATCTAACACTTAAGTAGTAATTCTGATAAGTAATATACTTATAAAGCAATTCTTAAAATTAAAAAAAAAAGAAAAAATATCTGACAGGTTTCAGATTTTAATTACGTCCAAAGGGGCGTTTATTTAACATTTTGCGTGTTACCTTTATTTATTAAATACCTTGTTCTTCGCACTTAAACCATAAAATTCAGTTCAACAGCAATATCGCAAATTAATTTTAAATTGAGCATTATCTTTAGAAATTTCGGTACACACTCTCACGCGCTGGAGATAAAAATGTTTTTCTGTACAACGTTGGTATTGCTGGCTTTGAAATCTTTGAGTTTGTTAATGAAAAATTCGTTAAAGTTTTGGAGAATATTGTAACGAATTTCACATTTATTTGGCTATTTATTTAGAATTGTAATTAAAATTCCTTTTTATTTTCCTTTGCAACGCAAACGATTTTTGAAGAGAAAGCTACTTCAAAAAAATAAAGTAAAATAAGCAGTAAATCGAAAAGTGAAACAACGCAAAATGCCAAAACTAAAGTAATAGTCCTTCGGGATTCAAATCCCTTTGGACTAAAAAAAAGCAAAAATAATAAAGGTTTCAGATTTTAAATTACGCCAAAACTGGCGTTTTTTTAACATTTTGTCTGTTACCTTTATTTGCTAAATATCATGTTCTTCGAACTCAAACCATAAAATTCAGTTAAAGAACAACATCGCAAAATAATTTTAAACTGAGCCTATCTAGAGTTTCCTATACACAGTCTCATGCGCTGGACATAAAAATGTTTTTTCTATACAACGTTGCCATCGCTCGCTTTGAAATCCTTGAGTTTGTTAATCAAAAATTCTTTAATGTCTCACAAAATATGAAATAGATAATAAAACAAATTCCAAATTCGGGCTTCCAGATACTCATATTCGCAGTAGGATTACGTCATTCAAAATTCGATGGCTCTAGGTACCGTCGTTTTATCACAATGCGAGAAACGTACGTACATTTATGCACATTCTTTATTATTTAATTTCTTTAAATATAACACAGGCCTGCAATATTTGGTGGTAACAGTTTGAAAAGTAAACCGACATTTAATGTTTCCGATGTAAAATCGCAAAACGAAAACGATAGTCCTTCAGGGACAAAAAGCCCCTTTGGACTAAGCTATATCTGTATATGTAACAAAAAAAGTCTGTTTGTTTGTCCTCTAATAAGTCAGTCACTACTATAGCTATCGTCACGAAACTTTCTATAATTCTTTTCTGAGTCGAGGAAAATCTCGACAACCACATCCCCCCCCAAAAAATAGCTAAAATCAGAGCTATTAATTTAAAACTCAGAAAAACGATAATTTTCGCCCTCATTTTTCCGAGTGGCAACCGTTTCGCAAGTAGTTTGTTAATGGAAAATTTCCAAGTTTCACGATGAAATAAAAAGAGCATTGCCAAATATTAAATACATTATTCCCGATTCCAAAAATTCGTGGGAAGCCACTTCGATGATTTCCAAGTTCGGACGGCTTTATTCAGCCGAGATATTAATTAAAAACTAATTACTAAAAATAAAAACTAATAATTAAAAACTAATTACTATAAAACTAAAAATACTAATTTTCTCACTCATTTGTTTCGAGTGGCAACAATCTCGCGCATTGGAGATAAAAGTGCTTTATTTGGAAAAGTGTCAGTATTGTTTGCTTCCAAATCGTAGAGTTTGTTAATGAAAAATTTGTAAGTTTTACAAAATCTATATATATATAAAGAATGCCTGTTTGTGTGTTTGTTTGTTCGCGTCAATAATTTCTGATCCATTATGATCACTTTTTTTCACCACATTTAATCGACTGAAATTAAATTTAAGTGAATTATTGGATGGAACTTTTACGACCATTTGATTAGAAAGAGGAAAATCATTAAAAATTGCGTGCCATTGTTACTGATGTAATGAAAGAGAATTAGCTTACTTTTCTATCGAAATTTTTTATATGTGTTCCATATCGTATTAGACTGAAATATGTATGATTATGAATGGTAATTTTTGCATCGTTAATTAGAGATGGATTGCAGCGGTATCGTTTTCTCTGTTGTTAGGTGGATGACTGTCAATTTATCTTAACTGTCACCGGGTATTTCCGCTAGTTTGTAATAAAAATAGCTTTGTCAAATATCGAACATATTATATACGGTCACATTCTGACGTTGATGAAAGCACGAAATTACATGTGACGTCATTGTGTGTCAAAAATGTTTTGTTAATATCAGCATTTTAAATAAATAAATAGATGCCGTTTGCAACTTTTTTTTGTTTCAGGTTACTATAACTGACACGGTATGTTATTGCCGCGTTAATTCTTTTACTGATATTGGAAAAATGTTTTTGTATTACATCAGACTTGCATCATGACGTCATACGTACTAACTTGAAGTATCAAAAGGTTTTTGTTTCCTGGTTTGAAAATAACGAAAAAAAAAAAATTACTTCTGAATTGAAAATTACTTCTGAATGAAAAAAAAAATTACTTCTGTTCATTCTTTCCAAGCAACTTACTGATTGTTGCTTGGAAAGAATGAACTGATTTCATTCATTTGAAAATGTTTTTGTACAATTTCTTTTCAGGTGTACCTAGAACTTACAAATTTTGCTTTGGCTGCAGCCCATTAGTTTCTAAATAAAATTAGTATTTTATAAATAGCGAGAATTTAAGCCATGTCCGCTCTATCTAACACTTAATTTCTAATTCTGATAAATATTATAACTTCTAAAGCAGTTCTTCAGATTGAATATATATATATATTATACGGGTGTTTTTGTTGAAGTAATATCTTTTTTCACACACAAGGGCGGAATATAGCTTGCCTCTGAATAAGTTCATGATAATACTTTCGAAGGGAGTAGTTGCGGAAGGAGTAATTACTGTGAAGAACTCTTTTTATGGCTTCAGTAACCATCTGCCCCTTCTCTGATTCTACAGGAACCGGTTGTAAGAGGTGTGTGAGAATGACACGAGAGAACTGGAGTGTATTACCCTAGATAAGCAGCCAGATGGTGCAAAGGAAAATTGCCGTTAGATTATTAAAAGAGTCACCTGTATTGTATTCGCATGTCACGTTTCTGTAACTGCTGGATATATATTTTTATCAATGTAGTTTCATCAAATAAATGCATATTCCTGTATGCGAAAGTATTCCAATTTAAATTTTAAATTACCGTATTTTAAGGCTTATAACGCTCATCTATAATTTCAAGTTATATTTTTTAATTTGTAGGTATATTCGCCGTATAACGCGCACCCAATTCTTCACGAAGAAACCTGAAAGATGCATGGGCAATGCTCTTATTTTTTGAGGTCACTTATTCGAAAATCTGTCCTAGCCTTTCGAACGAAGGTAAACCGCAATGACAAGCGAGAAGGGGAATAAGATGCGTGTGGGTAATATGCTGGAGGGAGTAAATATTCCGACAAAGAGGGGGGATTGTATTCAATGCAGGTGCACAAAAGAATGCTATTGTAGAGCACTTCTAACCTGAATAAATTTGTCGAATTAGGAGTTAGATGTTTTTTCTTTCTGTAGTTATTCGAAACCGAGATTTTGATGTGAAAATCGAAGTCTTTAGTAAATCGCATTTGCTTTAGTTGAAGTACATTTGATCTAGTGTTCTTTTTAGTAATAAATATTTATCCCGGGAAAAAGAGCACAATGCCGGTTTCAAACGCAAAGCCATTTATTTTGCGGAAGAAAATGGAAATCGTGCTGCAGCACGGATGTTTGGTGTTGGTGAAAGATGGAACGGATAATGATTATTTATTTATGGATCAAAATAACAATGATGATGATGATTAAACAAAATTCGATGATACGCCTGAAGATATAACGGAAAACAAACATCACGATCTCTACATGTTATCCGATAATGAAAATGTTTAATTTCATAAGGTATGTAATTTCTTTTAAATAAGCAGCATTTCGGTGCATGAAAAATTGAATTTTTTCGTTATTTTTAAGAAAGCTCGACCAGTTTCCAGCGACTCTGATAAGTCTTTCATCTGAGACAACAAAAATATTTCGAAATTCGCATTTTTTGGTATGGTTTTTTTTATTAGAAAAACATTTAGTCGTCCTGAGCAATTTATAATTCAGCATAACAGCGGCTGAACGACACTGGTAATTTAGTCCGGGGTTCAAATCTCGGAAACGGACTGGCTGCATGGGCATTTTCGTGGGTTTCCCTACGTGTGACGTGTATACGAGCCAGTTTTCTTAGAAAATCCTCCACGAAAGCATCCCTCTCTTTAGGCAGCTAGCTCTGGTGTGCTTTCCTTAATCAACCAAAACACATTTCAGCAAAACAGTGTTTTTTTATACAGTGTGAATGCTCCTACATTCTAACTCCTCATACAGTGTCCCAGCCCTGCCGGCGGCCCAGTAGGTAAGATCGCTGAATGCAGACACTCCCCACCTTACGAAGTTATATTCTGAATGGCCGTTTGTACCATGAATTTGTTCCTAAAATGTTACTAGGTTCCGGAGAAAAGGGTTATAACTACTATTAAATGAACAATTAGATTTACTTTGGTAATATCCCAATAACCTTGGAGCAATTTGACGATTTTTTAAAGAAGAAAAAGAATGATATTTTGAAATTGGAGAAAATTATTTATTTCATATCATACATATTTTAGGTATATATTTTAATTTTAGTTCCACATTTATTGCGGAAAACAATTTATAAAAACCACAGATGGTATATCCCCCAATTAACCGCAATTTACCACAATTTTACCGGCCATTTCTAATTCTTCCAAGTAAAATTTACCACTCGTTAATTCTATAATCCAGCAGGATATAAATCTGACTGCTGTAGTAAATGGCAGACGACTATTCTCAAACCAATTACCGCTGTTCTTACACTTTTCAGGTTGCATTTCTAAAAGGTTGTTTTCCAAAATATAGCATCATCGAATGCGAAACTCAACATTCCTGTCTTCATTACAAAATACAGGGTGTTTATAAAGTCCCGGACCCATTTTGATGTTTAATAACTCATAAAATAATGAAGATGTAAACAAACTTATGGCATTTATTGATGGAATAACTTATATATTTTCCTTTTCAGGTTTGAATATCTTTACTTTTGTAAGTATCGTCTGCGCGTGTGGTTCATTTCAGATAATTTCATTTTCCAGTCTAAATATCTGTACTTTTCTGTAATGTTCTCCGAAGAAGCATCCTTTCATCTGGCATTGTTAATCGCCATAATGTGCGCATATGGGGATCTGAAAAAACCCATGAATACCGTGAGGCACAAAGGGATTCCCCAAAGGTTAATGTGTGGTGTGGACTAATGCACGACCGAGTCATTGGGCCTTTTTTTTTTATAGAAAAGACGGTCTCATCAGTCGCATACTTAGACATGTTGGAAAACTTCGTATTTCCACAACTAGAAGAGCTTCAGCCACATGTCTTTTTCCAACAAGATGGTGCACCACCTCATTGGGGTACCATCTTTGAATGACCATTTTACAGGAAAATGAATTGGGCGAGGAGGTCCAATTCGTCGGCCATCCAGATCACCTGATATAACGCCGCTGGACTTTTTCCTTTGGGGATTTGTAAAGAACAACGTTTACAGGAGGAGAGTGTCGAACATGGATGACCTAAAAGGCAGAATGACAACTGCAATAGCCTCTGTGGATGCCGACATGCTTGTCGGTACCTGGTGTGAAATCGAATATAGACTCGATAGTCTCCGTGCGACGAAGGGGGCACACGTGGAAGTTCCTTGACAAGGGTCAAGAAACTTTTGGAGTCTATCTAACCATTTGTGTTATTAATTTTAATCTATCTTTATTATTTTATGGATTATTAAACATCAAAATGGGTCCGGGACTTTATAAGACCTTGTATTATATTCCTGCAAAAATTTCACAGAACTTTCATCGTTTACAGGCAAATCCCACAAACGCAAATTTCAAAGTCTTGCTGAAGACTAAAAATACCGATTTCTTTAAAGTTGTGAGCTACATGGGGATATTCTCGAAATTTTTCATGTGTGTAACATAGATACGAGCTGGTTTCCTTAGGAAGTTTTCCAAGAAGACATCTCTACCTTGACAGATAACCCTCGCGGCTTTGCGTTCGTCGAATAACAAAGCAAAAAAATATTCATTTTCCCGAAAGTTTCTTTGCCGCAAAATTAAAATTTCATAATAATTTATATAATTTAAATAAGCTTCATAACATACTTTTAATAGATAAATTCGTAATAGATTTTTTGTTTGTTTCGTGTATATTATTTTATACGTGTCATATTTATTTTTCCAGTTTATGTTCTTTGTTGCTATGCATTATTCTAAATAAATTGATTTTATTGGAAATCAATATTTTGCATACGTGAAGAGAATTTTGAATGAAGTTGTATGCAATTTTAATTAAAATTTATTAATTCTCTGTGTTTTGAAGGGCGTTCGCTGCACTACTCAACTCAGTATGTAATAACTTGATGTTACAATGTGTTACAACAGTGATGAGGCTTCACATATTGGTTAGGTTAGGTTAGGTTAGGTTATTCAATTATGGCAAAGCACACGAGGGCTATCTGCCTAAGGGGACGGATGCCTTCGTGGAGGACTTTCTAAGGGAAAATGGTTCGTATACACGTTACACATGAGGAAAACCACGAAAACGCCCATGCAGTCAGCCTGTTCGTGGGATTCGAACCTCGGACCGAACTACTAGTGTTCAGCGTCTTTACCGCTCGGCCGCTGGTGGGCCGGCTTCACATATTGTACAAAGCTGTTATATGTAATGAATTTACAGCTATAAATATCTCCAGCTCTATTACCTTTACTGTTCGAAAACCATTACTAATATCCTAATATGTGAATAGTTAATAGTTTCATTGTTATTGGTATTAAAAGGACGGTGGACCTTAAAATAGCTAAAAATCAACCAAAATATTGAATTTGTTTTTTACCCTCGTAATATTCCATATACATAACTACACCGTATGCAAAAACAGAATTCAAATATTCTAATTATTTCAACAGTTATTTACTGATGTCATAATTTATATCTTTGTCCAAATGAAGTGTTTATTTCTGAAAAAAAAAAAAGGTTAGAAATGTCAGTATTCACAACTATGAATTTAACTTTGGTTATGTAAATTCTATGCGCGTAGAAGAGGAGAAAACAAACTCGTTTTCCCTACTTACTGCAAAAAAGTGTGATCAATGTTTGCTTGAACCAAAGCAGAAAGAGAAGTTTAGCAGCTTGGAAGAAAACAAAAACAATAAAAAATATTGTAATGCATTGAAAGATAATATAAATGTAACAACTGTAAGTAAAACATACGGTGCCGGTGAATTTTAAAAGTTTCATTGGATATAATGCATAAATTGTTTCTACCTGTAACTTCGAATCGCATACCAATTTGCAGTATGTTTGTTTTTGTCATATTTAAGATTATGAGATTAAAAATAGTTAAACGATGCGGAAATGTCATCTAGTGTTTACAGATTCATATTTAAAGTTATTTTGCTGTTTCTCATGACCATGTATTAAAGGTAACTTTGAATAAAAACTTTAAATTGGTTTTCTCAAAACAAATTTTTTCTAAGTTCGTATGTTTTGAAAAGGCTCCATGCGTCTCATTTTTAGTTAAAAATGAATGATATTTGGAAGCAACTGTCTTGTTATATGTTACAGTAGATCTGTGTATGCATTTTTGGATATGTGGTTATTAAGAAGTTTAAACTTGCGATAATGTTTAACAAAAAGTGACATTTTTTCCAAAAACCGGATATAAATTCACAAAAATCCTTTTTAAAAATTTCTGATTCATCATATTCAATAACGGATACACAGAAACTATTGTCAAGTCTTTATAACTAACTTAAAGGAAAAATTAGGAAAAAAGTATTGAAAATTACAGCTTTCGAAACGTGTGGAACTTAAGGAAAAGCTATATAAACCCTTGCATTTCGGAGAGCCGGCATTGTGAAGTTGTAGTTGCGAGATTGTGAAGTAGTGTGAGCGTTGTGATGATTGTGAGAATAGCTGCTAAGCTACGCGAGAGTTTTGTGAACGGAAAGCGATCGAGATAGTGCTTTGCCGTGAAGCTAACTTTACAGTATAGCTTGACAGTGTATTGGTGATTGTTCCACGGTGTTTATTAAAAGTTTAGTGTTGCCGTGAAGCTACCTTTACAGTTACAGCCTGAAGCTGTGTTGCTGATTGTTTCAGCGTATTTATTGTAGATTTTCGACGCTTTTAAAGGTAATTTTGGAACTGTGCTGTAAATAGTGATTCCTGTAAATAAATTGTGCTTTTTATTGTTCTGCATCGTGTTTTCATCGGATACTCTCAAATCCACGAACCCGTAAAACGCAACAATATGTATATGTATAAAATTTCTTGTTGAAAACACAAAAAACTTAAAATGCTGAATTTTAAATTTCACCGTCTCCTGAAGAATTTAAAAATCCTTTGATTGCTATTTAAATCCTTGATCCAATTTTAATAAATTAAAATTGATTAAAAATCCTTTGATTGCTGTTTAATGACTACTAATTATACGAAGTCTAAAGCCTTTCCCAGTATTGCCCACCATTGGACCGAGCGGTTAAGTTTCTGAACACTGGTAGTTCGAATCCGGGCAAACGAACTGCCTACATGGCAGTTCGTTTGTTGTGTGTTCCCTTATAAATTCTTCCACGAAGACATCCTTCCTTTTAGGCAACTAGCACTCAAGCGATTTGCTATAGTTAAATAAACAAACCAGACTTTTCCCAGTGTTAAGCTTGTTATTTTTCTCTCCCTTAAATATATCCCATATATCTGTTGAACCAACCTCGGTCGAAAAGGAATTGTTTCTACGGTAGATTTCACTGCCAACGAACGTGTTTGCGTTCCATTATTTTTTCCATGCGTTCCATTAATTTTTCTATGCATGAATTCCTTTAGCTTGAGTCTTTTAAATTTTCTAAATTGATGCCAAAATGGTAGCAGTCCTCAAATATGTTTAGCCTTGATTTATTACTATAAATCGTATCAAAACCCAACAATTATTGGAGGCAAATAGGGCAATAAATGACATTTCTTAATGTTTCCCCCAAGTGTAGTGTGAATACAAGACAGTTTCCTTTAGAAAATTCTCCACGAAGGCATCCGTCCTGTGGCACATAGCCCTTGTGTGCTTTATCATATTCAAATAACCTAATTTAAAATTTGAACGACCGCAATTTAATATGGCTGAGAAATGTTAGGCCTCTCAACTTTTTTACAATCTTTAGTTAAGCTTTTTATTTTTTAACAATTAGTTATTGTGATTATCCGTCTCCTGTTGAAAAACGCGCCCACCAGCGGCCGAGCGGTAAAGACGCTGAACGCTGGTAGTTCGGTCCGAGGTTCGAATCCCGCGAACGGGCTGGCTGCATGGGCGTTTTCGTGGTTTTCCCCATGTGTAACGTGTATACGAGCCAGTTTCCCTTAGAAAGTCCTCCACGAAGGCATCCCTCCCTTTAGGCAGATAGCCCTCGTGTGCTTTGCCATAATTGAATAACCTAACCTAACCTGTTGAAAAACTCTTTTCTCTTTCGGGACGGGAATTTTTATTGAAAATATTTTTTCTCAAAATTCGCGGTGTCTGTACGTACGTACTGACACTACGAAAAAAATCTCTTCTGAATCTATTTTAAATCAGTTTTATAATTCGTTTGGGAAAAAAAAGGTCCCTTATTCTGTCTTTACGCACAGATGTCCCTCAAAAACATCGTTAAATTGCATTCGATAGCTGTCAAAATGGATATTTTCGTTGAAATATGGTACCCGAAATTTTTCTTGATTACAATACTTCCTTTAATTCGTACAAAGAAGTAAAAGGATTCACTTAATAAATCTTTTTTTTTTAAAGAAAATACGTGTTTTCGGATTTGACGGGTGTTCGTAAGAATAGGTATAAAAATGTATGTAAACCTAACCTTAAGCAACGCCTTCCGAGAGCTTTTATAGCAGAGTTGAGCACGCGCTAAACGATTGCATAAACCGGCTGACTTTTCCAAATAAACTGGCTGAATTACGTCACTGAGATTTTGCCCAGTAATTTAAGTTCAGCTAAGTAATTCATATCGTTGCCTCAAACAGATAATTTAATTAGAACTCTTACGCAAGAACTCTTTGTTACAGCGGGATTCGTCGTTTCGCCTTTTCAACAACAGTTATAATTCGTCTGCGTTTTTTTTGTTGGGATTTCCCGAAATAACAATGAAACTGAGTAGACGCTTCTCTCAAAGGAAACGCATCTGACCCAGAAATGAAATAGCATTAAATTTGCTCAAAGCAATCGAAACATGTAAACACCTGTTGTTCTGCTGTTATGAATAAGACGCCTAATAAATGCTAGATATCAGTAGCATAACTAGGTTTTCGGTATTTTTCAGATTTTGAAGTTATTACGAAAAAAAATTCTTTTTTTCGCTATCTCTGTTTCTATCCATGTGTATATTTAGAATTTTTCCTGTTTAAAATACTATTTTTATACAGCTCATTAAAATATTTTTACTTAAAACAGAAATTTAACTAACTTACACTCAGATTTATTCCAATAATTCATCGCGTTAATTAAATTTATGGTGCTAGGAGATGATATTGTTACGTGCATATGGGTTCGTAATGGACTGAATGCACCAGTCGTTAAAAAAGTTAAAAAAATTTATTCTTTTCGCAAGAAATAAAACAAAATGCTGAAATATTTCCTCAGAGATATTCGTAAAATATCTGAGACGTTAAACAAAACTCAATTCAAAAACCGAGAAACTAATTCTATCTCACAGCGAAATCGCTACAATCAATAACAGCATTAAGTAAACAAACAGCATTTCGCTTTAAACAGCTACAACTGAGCTGAGGTGTTTAAATTCGGCTTTTATAAGCTTTTTAATTATTCACTAGAATAATTAAAAATCAGGAGATTTAGTAGGGATATCAGTGGAGGGT
>KK115627.1:361943-381816 GCA_000611955.2 Stegodyphus mimosarum | reverse complement strand
CTGATTTAAATTTGAGGATATGTTGCATTCAAGAGGAAACTCACATCAAGGCTATAATATAAGGGGGCCCCCATCATCATCCTGCTTTCTCAGCCTGTTCTTGTCCTTCCTTTCTTGTGTGTTTTGTCTTCGTTACAGCGCCAGGAAAGCATTTCCGACTGTGCAGTTATATGTGATTTTCCATCGTCTCTTATGACATTTTGTAACCGTTGAGCTGAAACACCCTTTATATATATATATTGTATGAAACTTAGAATGAAGGAACTTTCATTACACTACGAAGCCAAAACCTTCCCTTCCAATTACTCTATTTAAATAGCTATCCGCTCAGTTTCTAAAACTTATTCACCTTATTTTATGGATCTTTGGGAATGCGAAAAATGAGAACTTAAATAATACCGGTATCCACCTTTCTTAACAATATGTATGTTGTTGTTGGAAAAATCTGCAAGTAATAAAGTCAGTTGTATTGACCAAGTTGCCTTGTCATCACGTTGCGTCAATGTTTCTGGCTAGCAAACTGCAGGTCATTGTATCGTATTTTTTCTCAGTGATGGGATTTATCCGGTTTGGAAGACTAGCTACGTAACACATTTAATTTGGCAAACTAGTTGAGATATTATTCCTATTTCGTAAGTAATTTTATGGCTTTATTTAGGCACCAACAAGTACTTAATTTGTTTTTATTTTCACCCCTGTTTAAAATAATTTCTTTCATTGCAATTTTTTTATTCTTATAAAGAGATCCCTTTTTTCCCTTTATGACTTCTAAATCTTGCGTTTTATTTCTTCCTTTACGTTTAATTTTCTTTTAATTTAGGAAAGTAAAACATTTTTTGTAACATTTTCTAGGGTGAAAGCTGAATTAAGAAGAAAATGTCGAAAAAGAAGATGGATATATCGATTTAAGTCTTTGATTACTTTTGATTACTTCGATTACCTTGCCACCGACCAATGGATCCCATTTCCAGCCTCTAAGTTTAGTGAGGTGCTGGTGTAGAATATGGCAGTTCAAGGGCCCGATAGCGGATACAGTTGGGCCATCGTCCTATGCTGCTCTTACATTCATTTCGCTCTCTTTGGACTCTTTCGTTCAGCTGGTGTGATGTACGTAGCTTTGCTTCAGACCTTTGACGTAACCAGAGAGGAAGCGTCCTGGCCTTTCAGCCTTTGTTCAGCAGTCTTCCAACTTATAGGTAAGGCCTTCATTATAATTCGAAATGCACTCGCACAAATAATTGTATCTTAATATGGTATCAGATACTATATATTAAATCCTTTTATCTTGGGGTGATCCTCAGTAAAACTATTTCACAAATTACATCTCTTAGAAAGTTTCGAATAAGTAAATATATACTATTTCCCTAGCTCGAAACAGTATTCTTTCTATAGACGACAAGTTACTCATTTCGTTCCATGCTACGTCCCATACTTTGTTACCCCCGCCAGTTATGCGCCTGTTCTTGTAAATCACTGCGAAAAAAGTTACTAACCAACCAACATGGTGTTTTGAGGCAAATCTCAGATGTTGCGTGCTATGTGCGGAAGCATAAACTACACACAGAACTGAGTATCAAGCTAGTAAGGACTTTCTACTGTCGTTTTGCTCGAAAGTTCTATAGTGATAAAAAATTGCTTAAGAATTCGGATATTGTTCGGAGAACAGCCTTGACGTCAAAAAGGGAGAAACAGCTTATTGTGGTTTGGCAGGCAATAGTTGTCATTCGATGACGTACTTCCTCTAGGCAGACAGCCGTAATACTTTTCCCTTGCAAAGAGATTATCTATAGTATTTATTATTAGTATTTATTACTGTAGTATTTATTCTGTAGTATTTGATTACCTGTAGTATTTACTTCCGCTAGCATTATAAAATGTCACCCATATCCTTAAAGAAGCCAAGTTGGCGCAACCAAGGCTGTTCTCCGAACAATATCCAAGAATTCTATCATTAAAGTATACGATTACAATGCTAATGACCCATGTTATAGCAAACGGCCTATGTCCATTCTTAGTAATCTTACAGACTAATTAAGGTGTACTGTGCACATATATGTATTTCTATTTGCAATATGTGTATGTGCTCTCTTTTGTTATAAGGTATTTATCCCACCTTCTTCGCATGCCTTCCTCGTGTAGTGGCCAACACGTTCGGCGCGTATTCGAGAGGTTCGTGGTTCGAGTCTCGACAAGGGCATTGCTCATTTTTTATCTTTCCTGCTTCGGAATAACCTAATGTCTCTACAGTGGCGCCCGAACTAAAACAGACGGTGGATGATGATTCTCCACCACCAAGGTTGGCGATTGGGTCCTCTAATCCCCAGTCGACCTGCGAGTATATAAGGGGAACATAAATATATAAAATGGGAAGTATATAAGGTATTTTCCCGCCTTCTTCTCATGCCTTCGTGGTATAGTAGTCAGCACGCTCGGCGCGTATTCGAGAGGTCCGTGGTTCGAGTCCCGGCGAGGGAATTGATCATTTTTCATCTTTCCTGCTTCGAAATAACCAAATGTCTCTACAATGTTTAACTCCCACTTATCTATTCATTTTGTGATATTTTGTAAGGTTGTAAGATTTATCCTAATTTTATAACCCTTATTTTAAGTTTATACACCTTTCCTATCTCTTCAGCTTACAATTTCCAAGCAGAATGTATTTTCAGAAACGCATTCAATGCAAATTAATAAGAGTAGTATTTATGTCGATGTTTCACTGACATCGATAGAGAGCCAGAATTTCTGACTAGCCCGCGTTTGCCTTTGGGCTACATCTCTCTCTAAGCTATTACTACGCTCGGCCGTACTTCAGGCCCTTGATAGCTTCGTCTACTTAATTGAGATTTAGGAGCCGACTACTTAGAATCTTGATAGCTTCGCGTATATCTTTTTAGCCAAGCATTAGTTAAGCTTTAATTCCTATTAATTTGTGTTCAAACCCAAGTGGAGGCTTTGCTGTGCGTTCTGAGATAGGAGACGACTGTGTTCCTCCTTTTTTTTTTTTGAGAAATAAAGGGTACCTAATCCTTCTTGAGTCTTACGCGACACTCAAGCGATTATTCGCTTATCGGTGTAAAAAGGTTCCTATATTTAACTGTTAAATAATAAGGTGGAACCCCACAAGGTATTTTTCTCATATTAGCACACCCTTGGTCTTGCACTTTGTATATATATTTACTATTTTCTGACAGGTGTTAACCATCAGCTCGATAGGTTTCGAGCTTTCCCAGTTGGGATTTCTCAGATCATTTATCGAATCTTTGTACGCTTTAATCTATTCTACTTCGTAATTTACATAATTATTTTTTTACCTTAAACTGTTATAGAAACTTATGTTTAACATGTATATATATACTCTATCTCTCCTACAGTTATTTTTGCATTGTAATTCGAATTAACGTATTTGTTCGATGAGGGGTGGTCCTTAGAGCTACACCATTCTCTCGCGTACTATACATTATTACGAGCACTTGTTCTAAGTATTCTTTTCGAATTATATAAGCAGTCTTATATGTGGTGAAAAACCTATAATGGGGAGGAGTTTGAAGAACTTACTGAAAGTATAAAATTCATACTTTTAAGATTTTTTTTCAACTCACCGGAGAATTTTATTTTTTGCTTTTGGAACGTATGAAGCTTACGAGTTTTCGGCTCATCAACAGCCGAACGGTGAAGTTGCTAAACGCCAGTAATTAGACATAAGTTAAAATCCTTGCGACGGAGGTGTATACTAGTATACAGTTTACTTTAGTAATTCTTCCACGAAAGCATCCCTCTCCTTAGATAGCTAGCCCTCGTGTGCTTTGCAGTAATTCAAACAAACCAAACCAAAGTCGGTGAAGGATTTAAACTGCAGCCGTCCAGCCGGCATAGTAGTTAGTAACCTTGACTGCCGTAACGATAGGCTCGGGCTCGAATCTCCCGGAGAAAGCATTGTTGTAATTGCCCATCCCTTCATAAGAGGCAACGATGACCACCTATTAGGTACTTCCATAATGGAATGGACACCACTTTCGGCCCTTGTAGTAGCGCAAGGCTAATGGCTATTAAATAAACCGCTCGGCCATTATAAAAAAAGGGATTTAAGCTGCAAGGGCGGTTCTGTGACTTTACCGGTTTGTAACGCAGATACGAGGCAATCTCTCTTAAAGAAACCTTCGCGAAAGCACCCTTTCGTTTAAGCAGATAACCCTGGCATACTTTGCCATAACCAAACAAAGTAAACCAAGGTTCCTCTTTTCCATTGGCACTTTATAACGCTCTTTTATTATCAACGTTTTCGATTCTGCTCTTTTATCACCAACGCTGCTTAATAATTAGGCAGTTCTAGATACTGCCTTTCCACATGGCACAAACTGTTTAACAATTTTTTCTTTCAAATTAAAGCAATATATTGCTCAACTAAGTATTTTAAAAGTAACGTACGTACTTCTTAATAATATTTCTAAATTGGATATTTAATGTTTCATTTTAATAATACCGCTAATCAATATAATTTCTAGCATTTCTAATTTTTATAATTATTTTTATGAAAACTTTTCACTGTTGATGTATACTTAATAAAAATTGCTCCTTGGTGACAGAAAATACGTACCTTCACGAAGAAGAATTATTTGTGTGCACCTTAACGACAAGCGTAAGATTTTCTAAGAGCATCTTTATAAGTGTTGCCTTTGCTTTGCAGAGCATGGCTGCCATGGACATAACCTACGATTCGCAATAAAAGTTGACAGTTATATTATGATAAGGCATCGCCTCACCAGTGGGGAAAGGGGTTAAAGACAGTTGAATACTGGTAATTCGAGCTCAGGCGAAAGGGGGTGAATAAGTTCATCTACACGATTATCTGCACATAAAGAAATAAACACAAATTTAAAATAAAGGATTAGTCATTAAAATAAAAAAAATCTGAAAGGTTTCAGATTTTAAATTACGTCCAAAAGGGCAGTTATAAGTGAATACGTTTTTCTTAACATTTTGTGTGTTATCTTTATTTATTGAATATCATGTTCTTCGCACTTAAACCACAAAATTCAGTTCGAGCAATATCTCAAAATAATTTTAAATTGAGCATATCTTTAGAATTTCTCACGCGCTGGAGATAAAAATGTTTTTTCTGCACAACGTTGTCATTGTTCGCTTTGAAATCGTTGTGTTTGTTAATAAAAAATTCGTTAAAGTTTTGCAAAATATGAAATCGATAATAAAACAAATTCCAAATTTGAAATTTGGGCTTCCAGATGCCCATATTCGCAGTAGGATTACGTCATTCAAAACTGGGTGGCTGTAGGTACCGTCGTTTTATCACAATGCGAGAAACATGCATACATTTATGCAGATTCGTTATTATTTAATTTCTTCAAATATAATACAGGGCGATAATATTTGGTGGCAACGATTTGAAAAGTGAAACGGACATGCAGAGTGATTCGACGCAAAATCGCAAAACGAAAACAATAGTCCCTCAGGGACAAAAGCCCCTTTGAATACTAATTAATAATATTTACATTAAAATTCTGTTATAACTAATTTAACAGACAGGATAATGTAATATGTATGTTGATTTTATATCAAATTTGTCAATGAACCTTTCGGTGTTTTATACTTCAAGGTTGACAGCTAAAACAATGTATAAGTGAAAACGTTTCTAAGAAGATGCCATTTACCCCGACAGGCTGTACTTTCAGTTAATTTGGATGTCTTAAACAATTAATTTTTTGTGATACTTTGGATATAAACATTTATTGCGTGCTGTGCGTCAGAAAGTGAACATAGTTTAAACATTAGATTTCTTTGTGGTTGGTTGGTTCTTTATCAAAGATGAAAGCAGGTTAAAGCTTGATGTGAAATTCACAGAAATTTCACCGCAGAAGCGACACTTTGAGAGGGTGGGGAGATGGATGAAATTCGATGACCTGTTTCTTCTTTTTCACCACTCGTGTATTTCCTTCTTTTACGTCATTTCTAAACCACTTGTGTGTTTCCTTCTTCTACGTTACTGCTCTTTTCGCGACTACGTGTGCTTCCTTCTTTTACATGCGCTACGAGAACTGGCTGGCGTGAGTATTATGCGCTCACACTTTGTACGAAATTAAAAATGGTTAATAAAAGGAGTTTCTTTTTTATTGTTATTGCTTAATAAAATGAAATTAATTCAAAATACACAAGCGGCTCGTTAATTGGATTAGTTTGAAAGCAGCGAACGGTGAAAATCCAAAAGTTACCGAAATCGAAACATAGCTTTTTAAGCGCTAATGTCCACTAATAATGTAAATACAGAGGCTGTTTGCACATTTTTTAGACGATGTATATTGTATTCACAAAATTAAATTACATAATTAATAATAGTACAATTCTTGTGCTTTGACATCCCTTATTCTGAACTATCTTTCGACACCGCAATTTCCAGGATAATAATGCCTTTCGAAGTGTCAGAAGAGGTATTCAATCCCATTCTTCCCGAACAGCTTTCCAGAGTCCCGTTAGGGTTTGGGGACAACGTTTGGATAATGCAGTTTTTAAAAGTCCGAAAGCACAAAAATCCATAGGTGACACATAGGGAGATTGAGTAGGGATATTGGTGAAGGCTGTGACCTTGATACCAGTTTTTTGTTCCGTTCCTTTTAGGAAATTTACAGTGGATTTTGATGTGTGACTGCTAGCTTTGTCCCGATGGAGTCTCACAGATGGATGGCACTGTGGGTAAAGCGATGGTATTTCGTTCAGAAAAATGGGCGATAAAATATGTTCCCGATAGTATTTGGAGTTAATCTTGACATTTTTTTTTGCACTCTCTTTAACTGGCCATTATAAGAAAAACCAGCAACAATCATGAATCCCTTAGAAAAACTTTCTTTCGATTCTTTGAACCATGTACTTAAATTTTTTTCTCCCATTTTAAGATAATAAATGGCTCTTTTTTTGTTGCAGTCATTTAAATACACACATGCTTCATCTATTGTGACAATTGTTTTCTATTTTTCTTCGGATAAGTGTTTCTTATATAGAATTCTGCAGCGTGTCCTGCGTCGAGCGATATGCTTCGGAAGAAGACGTTGCACATTGCGTTTCGCTTTCTTAAGATTTAAATCAACGTTGATCATTTTGTTTACAGTGGACACCGAGCATTTTAATGATTTTGCAACTGCCTTTGACTAGGGGGATTTTCTTTTAACATTAAACAAAGTACCTTTGCAATAGTCGAAGATGTCCGTTTTTTCCTCGGATACTTGTTTGGAATTTTTGTCCCACTGGAGGCTCCAATTGGACGTTTTTTTCCTTTCTTGTGGATGATATTACCTATCGACGGTTTAGATATCACAAAACCATGACTCTCACATCGCTTTTGGATAACGGAGTATGCATATTTCTCTTCGGAAAGAGCGTCAATGTAGCCTTCGAACCACTGCTTCCTTAAATTCGCCATTTTGTATAAAAACAAAATTTTCAATCCACAGACGATAATTTTGACTTTTAAAAACATAGTACAATTGCTATTACTTCTTTTGCAGCAAACGGTTTTTTATTACCGCTTAACAAAATCGTCTAAAAAATGTGCGAACAGCCTCTGTAAATGTACATTGCGCAGGTGGGGAAAGGGGCGATTCTACATCTCCCTTTCTAATCGACCAATTGACGAAATTCAAACTGCGTTTTTCATGTCTCGAAAGCGCGACTTAGGATATGTATTAGATTTTTATATAGTATTATTCTAACACAGGTATTTTGACACAAAGTCGAAATTTTTCTGAGATAACATATAATTTCTTTTCCATATTTCGATTCTACGAAGCAAATTATGCTTAGATATTAAATTTTGTAATTTTTGGTGAGAAATTTATGGCAAAATTTAAAAATTTATCTTGGCGCATTTTTGTTAGTTTCCACCAAGAATGATTTCCTTGGCGGAATTCTTAATTTATAGTAATCTACATACTTTCCTTTTTTTTAATTGATGCACGAGAGAAAAAAAGGTCCATCGTTCATTCTTTCAAATAATTTTAGCAAGGTACGTAAAGCACATTTTCGTTATAATCGCTAAAATTAATTACTCCAAAACACGCCAAAATGTAAATTCACGTATATCTTAGGGAATTTTGAATAAAAAAACTGGAATATTTTGCAAGTGTGCCTAGAAATACATCTACTTTAAGATGATGTTAAAAATTTTATACGTTATAATATAAAACTCTTTTCGAAAAATTTATAAAAAATATTTAAAAATACGCATTTTAAAATTAAATCATAAATGTGCTAATTATATTTGGATTAAGCCTAAATTTCGAATTCTGAATATCCTCTTGTTTTATTATTGCGAATTAAACTATGCTTCATTCATTCTGTAATTATCGTTTAAGTTATTAGCTTGTTTTTGCGTAGAAAATAATTTTAATTGCAAAAATTGTTTTTTTAATTGTTTTAACTTGTACTTAGTGTTTTGTGTTTTCCTATATATTTCAATTTTTAATGAAAACATTTTCGAATTTTTATGTTCGCCTTGCCGCGAACTGGGAACTGAATTAATTAGTAGCGCAGGGTCAGCGGCGCTGAATCGTCTGTGAAAATCTGTTTCTTTTTAGTTTCATTTCTTTTATATATCGTTTTATATTTATTATAGTATTTGAATGGAACTTGTGGCAATTCTTCAGATGGTAAAATTTTTGTGCACGCTGAGTTATAAAATGAATGAGATGTAATGCTGTTAAGTGAACCTACCTGGCTTAAATAAATATAGGGAACTTTAAAGAGTGCATTTCTTCTATTGAGGTTTATGCGCTATCGACGAAGTAGATTTAATTCAAAATTCGTTAACTGTTATTTTAATATGTTTAAATAAAATGCAGGAAAATTGCGTATAATTTAATATTCCGTACAAGGAAGTCATGGGGTGTATGCATCAGACTTTTTAATAACTAGGTACGAATAATTTTCGTCGGAAAGAGTAATAAAATGGATATGATAATAATAATGGATGTAAAGTAAGGCTTTACATCCATTGCTTCCTTAAAAGCGTTATTTTGCATGAAAACAAAACTATCCAGGAGCAGACAGTTATTTATACTGTCAAAAATATAGTTACAATTAAAAAAAAGTGTTTTAGGCAGTTTAATTTTACTTCGTTGCACGAAATAAAGGAAGCACGAAAAATTCCGTGTACCATATTTCAACGTAAAATATCCATTTTGACCGCTATCGCATGCAATGTAGCGATGTTTTTGTGAGACATCTGTACGTAAGGACAGAATAAAGGACACCTTTTTCTCCAAACAATTTATAAAACTGATTTAAAATGGATTTAGAAGAGAATTTTTTCGTCGCGTCTGTACGTACATACTTATCTCGCATAATTCAAAAACGAATCTCCTCAGAAAGCTGAAATTTTATGTATAGGATTGCTGTAACATGCACTTGTGCACCTTACATTTTGGTTGCCGTCGACCGCACTAAAAGTATAAAAATATGTATATGTATATATACCCACTCTGTTACTCGACTCAAATGAACTCATATCTTTTATTTTACTCACATTTAGAAGAGCGACGTGCAGTTGCACAAGACATGATCATCCCTTTGGTAAAGTCTATGAAATCAAGATGTAAGGTATGCGTACCTGTCCGAGGTGACCATGCACCACATTAAAGAAAACATTTTTTCCACATGAGGTGATTCATGTTGCCGTCATTTTCCAATTTTCATAAATTAGGTTTTAATTCCAATATTTTGAGAATAATCAGTTGCCAAACATTGTAATTTGTGTTAACTAATGCTTTTATACAGATTTCGTTAATAATGTTTCATTAAGTATCAGTTGCGTTTTATTTCTGCTATTATCCTTTAATTTTGATGACCAATATAGAACCTAAAATAGAAGGTTTCTTGACGCCGTTTTGGATAGAACGAACATAATTGTGATTGCTACGAACATCCGATCCATTTTCTGAAAAAAAAAAAAAAAATGAACCAGTATTTCTAGTGGTTGCTATTGAACGCGCTTGAATAATTACGCTGTTTATGAAAAACGGGTAACTGGTTATTTAAATTATTGTTTCTGAAGTCAATGGATTTATTGTTTTCCCCCACGCAAGAGCAATTTCCCTGCCTTTAAACGCACTTTACGGTGAAGCTCCTGCTTTGTTATGCATAATTATTTTGGCATCTTCCTGCTTTCTTTATATTTCTATTCGGGCAATATCTACACTATTCCAAGCATTTTCCTTACCACTACATTAGGCTAAATAATAATCGCACAATTATCTCTTAAGTGAGTAATATTTTACTATTTAAGATATCAGAGAAACTATTATTTTATCTATACGTCCAGGGCTGGGACGAGGGTGAAGCAGGTGAGGCACTTGCCTCAGGTCGACAAATAGAAAGGGCGCCAAATTAGCTATTCGATCAAAAGTTAAGAAATTTATTTTTAAAACCTACTATTTTTAACTTAATTTTGGAATTTCGGAGTACTGCAGTGAATATTGAAAGAATTTTGTGTTCTTTCAATATTCACTAAGACATTATAAACAATCCAGCTAAGAAAATAATAATAATAAAAAAAATTAAGAAATCTCTTCCGTTTTTCAGCTTCTAACTGGTGAAGAATTAATGTCATTAGATTTACACTGGTGTGCAAAAATTAAGGAAGAAGTCCAAAAATTAGCATATCAGCTGAACGAAGAGGCACAGCGGACAGAAAGACCAATCAGGAGATTAAGTAAGGTGATGTACGGTAGCACATGCGCATATATGCAGCTAGACGTAATGGGGGAGTGTCTGAGTAGTATAAAGCATGTTGTCGGTGTAAGATCAGTATTTCTGGCAAAGAGATTGCACGCCGTATAGCAGTTAAAATCACACCGAGTTGCTGCCTCAGCGAGAAATGGCGAATAATCAATCTGTTAGACGACATCTGGATGCTTTTACCCGAGGTCGAATCATTGGGAAGTTGGAGGAAGGCCGCAGTGTGACAAGTGTGGCTGCAGAGTTCGGAATTGCTCACAGCATCGTTTCACGACTTTGGAGACAATTTCAAACTACAGGAACAGCTATCCGGGGGTTTAGTAGTGGTCGTCCACGAGGAACCACACCCGCAGATGACCGGTATATTGCCTTACAGGCCAGAAGAAACAGGCGGCAGACAGCGGGAGAAATCGCTAGACACACGACACAGGCGACTGGACGACCGATATCGCGTTTTACCGTGGTCAGAAGACTGCACGGTGGTGGTCTGTTTGCACGACGCCCTGTACGGTGTGTACCTCTAACGCCTGCCCATCGGAGAAGGCGTTCTCTGTGGTGCCGGGAACACCGGAATTGGAGAGACAATGAATGGGGACGAGTACTCTTTACAGATGAGAGCAGATTTAGTCTGAGTTGCGATTCTAGACACATACACATCTGGACAGAGCGGGGAACACGCAAGAACCCCTTCAACATCATCAAAAGGGACTGTTTTGGAGGTCGCGGAGTTCTCGTTCGAGCAGACATAATGCTTGGTAGCCGGACCGACCTTCATATCTCCCAAGGAGGCTCATCACCTGGGACTGCTATGGTAACGAGGTTCTTCTTCCTTACATGCGTCTTTTCACAAGGACTATGGGTCCTCAGTTCCTCTTCATGGACGACAACGCTCCACCTCATCGCACAGTTACTGTCGAAGAGCTGTTGGAGAGTGAAGATATTGAACACATGGATTGGTCGGCAAGGTCTCTGGATCTAAATCCCGTCAAGCATGTACGGAACTTACTAGGGAGACACGTGGCAGCACGTAACTTATCGCCAGTAACGATTCCGAAACTGCGATTGGTGCTACAAGAGGAACGAGCAGCAGTGTCTCAACAGCTCATTAACAACCACATATCCAGCATGCACAAATGATGTGAAACCTGCCTAGCAGTCAGGGGAGATCATATCCCCTATTAAAGATCGGATGTTTCTTGCTGGACACCCATCACAGGGATGTTTCGGCCTTCAGTCGCATTGCGCTCCATGCTACTTTTTCAATAAAGCTTTTTTTATCCCTCTGATTGCTCTTTTAGTAAGTGTTGCTTACATTACTCATGTCCTTACGTATTGGGGATCTTACTTTATTAAATGTATTGATTTGGAAAGCTTTTGTAGAAAGTCATATTGAAAAAACCGTCTCGTTCTTAATTTTTCCACACCAGTGTAAGTAATTTAAAGGCAGCGGCTTATGACTTAGCATTTAAATATCCGAATGATATGAACGCTGAAGAAATTCAGTCAGAACTATCTAGTTTTAAAAACCATGCTTTTTCAATAATTCTGGACACAAAAGCAGTTACAAGCTTAGAACTTTTAAAAATAATTTGCGATTATAATTTAGTTCAGTCCTATCCGAATTTGGAAGAAGAGTTAAGAATTTTTTTAACTTCGCCAGTTACTGTAGCTAGTAGCGAAAGAAGCTTTAGCAAACTTAATTTAGTGAAGAACTATTCAGATCTTCAAGAAAAACTAGGCCAAGAAAAACTTTTAAACAAGGCCATTCTCTCTCTAGAACAGGAGTTAAGTAATCAAATAGGCTTTGAAATAATTATTGATGATTTTGCTTCTTTAAAAGCAAGAAAAATTAAGTTATAAATATGCTTAAAAAGTTTATGCCATAAATTTTTGAGCAGATGTTTTATTCATACTACTTACTATTACTTGCCTTTTTCAACAAGCATATTTTTAATGATTTCCAATTCAAAATTCTTAATCATTTTATATGTTTCACTTTGTGTTATATACAAAGTAATAATTAAATATTACTGTAAGAGTTATTGCATTTTAACTTGAAATAGTTACTTTCAATAAGCATAAAACATATATAAATATGACGTCTTAGACAAAAAAAAAAAAAAGACGCACCAAGAAGGAGTTATCCGAATGGGACGAAAATCGGTAGAAGTGATGTACATGTACAGAAAAACAAATGATTACAGTTTGAGAAAAATTGGATGATTTATTGAAGTGATAGAGATTCACAAAGTGAAAAAGTCAGTAACGCGTTTGTCCAACTCTGGCCCTTATGCAAGCAATTATTCGGCTTGGCATCGATTCATAGGAGTTGCAGATGTCCTCCTGAGGGATATCGTGCCAAAATCTGTCCAACTGGAGCGTTAGATCATCAACATCCCGAGCTGGTCGGAGGGCCCTGCCCATAATGCTCGAAACGTGCTCAATAGGAGAGAGATCCGGAGACCTTGCTGGCCAAGGTTATGTTCGGCCAGCACTAAGGGAAGCAGTAGAAACATGTGAAGTGTGGGGGCGGGCATTATCTTGCTGAAATGTAAGCCCAGGGTGGCGTGACATGAAAGGCGACACAACGGGCCTTAGAACTTCGTCGACGTACCGCTGTGCTGTAAGATTGCGACGGATGACAACCAAAGGGGTCCTACTACGAAATGAAATGGCACCTCAGACCATCACTCTTGGTTGTCGACCTGTCTGCCGGAAGACAGTCAGGTTGGTATCACACCGCTGTCCGGGGCGTCTCCAGACTCGCCTTCGATGGTCAAAGCGGGACTCATCACTGAAGACTATTCTACTCCACTCATTGACATTCCAGTGCGAATGAGCTCGACACCACTGCAAACGGGTTGACGTTGTACAGAGGTCAATGGTAGTCGGCGCAAGGGGCGCCGTGAGCTCAGCCTCCTTTCTGTGGGCCGTCGATGAATGGTCCTTGCGGTCCCTGAAGCACTAGTTGCACGTACAATCTATGACAATGATGCGTCTGGGGCTGTGAGTGCCGCTCTGACGATTGCTCGGTCTTCACGTTCTGTCGTTTCTCTAGGCCTACCGCTTCCTTCTTGACGCTGTGTGTGGCCATGGTTCACCCATTCCTGCCAACATCGTCTAATCGTGGCATCGCTCCTGCTCAAATGTCGAGCTATTCGTCGATAAGACCAACCGGCTTCTTTGAGCCCAACTACACGATCTCCTTCAAATTCTGACATCTGCGCATATCGTTCGCGCACCTGTATGCGAGGCATAGTTACTGTCTACCAGAGTACATGGAATGAAATTCGTGAAGAATTTATGACCTGGAATCGTAATTTCTCCTCTTAAATATCCTGCCAGTTGCGCAGATCAGATGCGCTGTAGCGTCAACCGTTCATCCATTGGCAGCCAAAATGTAAAATTTTGCATTTTTCGTCGAAACCTGTACGCATATCAATTTGCTGTATATCTTCTAGGTGCGTCGTTTTTTTTTTTTTGGTCTAAGAGTGTAGTTAATTTGGTGTCTGTATGTATAATTATATGTATATAGATGTAACACTGTATATATAGATATATTTTGGGCGTGTTTGTATAATCGTCTGCTTTCGAATATCATTTAGTCTTATTTATTTATTCTCCCCCCACAAATAGGTAAATAAATAATCTTGCATTGTATACAGGGGCGCATATTTACCGCTTTGCCTCATGTGAAAAAATATGTAGGCACGTCTCCGCATACGTCCGTTTCGCGATTAGCTTTTTTTCCAGAGGAGAGCTCCATCAGTGGCCGATGGATCAAGTTCTAGATACTGGTAGTTTGACATGGTTTGGGTTCGATCCCATATGAAAGAACTAGTTGCATGATTACACATAGGGAAAATTATGTGTAATGTGAATATGAACTAGTTTCCCTAATATGAACCAAGGAATTAAAATTTGCTCAGGGTCCGGATGCAAAAATCATGTTATCATTATTTGTATCCATCGCATAACTGCCCTTTTTATGACTGCCTGGCCAAATGTCGGGAATCAAAATTTGTTCAGGTCTGGAAGCAAAAATTTGGAAATGTATGCTTGGCTATCAAGACATGTAAAAAACAAACAAACACTTGTTAGTCAGAAACACAAGATATGTTTACGATTTGTTCTTTGTTCGTGAGAAATTTATTATAATATACACAGCTGGCTACCGTAAATGTAACACCCTGAAGGAAACATGCAAATAACATGAAATTTACAATATGCATTAGCGGAGGTGAAACATGCAAATGATTAGAATTTCAGAGCAGACGCACATCACGAGCGCCTGTGGCACCACTTCAAAGCACTATTTAAGGCTTGTAGTTTTCGACGATTTCAAATTCGGCAATAGTGTTTTTGTTGTCTTTTAAAAAAAACCGATTAATTATGCCTCGTAGTAAACAGCGATAATCTTTTGATCAAGTATCCAAGTTCGTCAGAGGAAGGATAGTAGCCTACCGAGAGTGCGGATTATCTTTCAGGGAAATCGGTAGTCGTATTGGACGAAACCAAACAACTGTCATGCGGATATGTGACCGTTGGATACGGGAGGGTACGACGAACCGACGTGTTCGATCGCATCCACCTCAATGCACCACTTCACGTGACGACAGGAACATTGTGCGCATGGCAATGACGGATCGCTCAGTCACAACATGAACCATAGCACAGCACATTCAGTCTAACGCATCATCCAGTGCCTGCGCGTACCACTCGACGCCGTCTACAGCAGAGTGATGTGTCCGCAAGACGTCCATTTCTTCGTCTACTCTTGACGCAGAACCACAGACGTCTCCGCAGCCAATGGGGCGATGAAAGAAGGATGTGGACGGCAGAATGGAATGAAATTGTCTTTACTGACGAGTCACGCTTCTGTCTGCAACACCACGATGGTTGGATAAAAGTCTGGAGACACCGTGGAGAGAGGATGCTGAACAGCTGCGTCATGCACCGCTAGAATGGTCCTGCACCAGGTACTATGGTATGGGGTGGTATTGGATATCACTCTTGCACTCCACTAGTACGCATTGCCGCTACTTTAAACAGCCAGCGCTACATCTCCGAGATGTTGGAGCCAGTTGTCCTTCCTTACCTTCAGGGCTTGCCCACAGCCATATTTCAACAGGATAATGCGCGACCACACTTGGCACGCATTGTCCAAGGGTTTTTCGTCAATCGCCAGATTGAATTGGTTCCCTGGGCGGCTGGCTCTCCGGATCTTTCGCCGATAGAAAACATGGGGTCCATGGTTGCTGAACGATTGACCCAGATTACATCCCAAGCTGCCACACGAGATCAACTTTGGCAACCTGTGGAAGCTGCTTGGTCTGATGTACCCGAAGGACGCATCCAAAGTTTCTTTGAATCAATGCCGAGGCGTGTGGCAGCAATAGGCGTGTGGCAGCGGTGATCTCCAACAATGGCGGCTATTCTGGCTGCTGATTCTGGAAGGAACCGCACTTTATAGAAGTCTATAAATTTAATCATTTGATACTTGGTCAACATGTTATGTACTAAATAAATTTTGTTGTGATATCTCTTGTCTTTCTTGGTGTTGCAACCTGGGTGGCCAGCAGTGTATGATGCGAAATTGCAGTTAGATACTTCTCGTCAGCTTTTGGATGTATCTTATGATTTTTTTGTCAGCATGTATGTATGTGTCATTACTATTTATCTAAGTATTACCTATTCTTGGTACAAAGGGCATAGATAATAAAATACTTTCATGATTCATTACATTCATTTTAATAACGAAAACTACAATATTTTGTTCTTTTCAAGTTACCTGTTAAAAAACGTGGAATAATGATCAAGACTTTCTTACTTACAATTGTACTGAAAACGCAATTATCACACAGAAAAAAAAAAAAAAGAACCCAATTATCCGGACAGTTGACGAGTCGCAGACTTACAGCAATCGAGGCCTGGAGCGGAAATCCCCCTGGGTCCCCCATTACTGGAATTGTTGCCATATAACATATGAATTTAAGCACAAAATTAAGTTACTTAATTAAAATTAGAAGTTAAAATAATTTGAAAAACAAAAAAACTTAAAGCTAAAGAATTAAAAAAAAATCTTAAATGCGTACGTACGGACATAAGACTTCCCCCCCAAAATGAATTATAAAATGGATTCAAAAGATCTTTCTCCACGATGTCTTTACATACGTACATAAATATGTATGCACGTAATACGTACGTAAATATGTACGTACGTATCTCGCATAACTCAAAAACGGACTCTTGCCTCAGAACTTTGAAATTTTGTATATGGGGTTGCTATAACATATAGTTGTGCACTTCCCTTTTTGGTTGCAATCGGCCGCACGAAACGTATATGTATATATATATATACGTTTACTATGGTGCTCGGCTCGGTGAGCTCAATTTTTTGTTCTTATATGTTGGTAAATTGTGCATCCTTTGCTTTAAAAACGATAGAATTATGTTGTTCTTATGTTCCGGTTAAGGTTTTTAAGCCTTTAGTAGTTAATCCGCATGCAATAGTTGTAGAATAATCAACAATTTAAAAGTTGTTAAAGTGTGGCAGAGCCTGACTTAGCCGTCATTTGTTTATATTTGAAACACTTCAGTAGAATAGTGAATTAAGTCAGTTTCTGCACCTTCAGTGTCTTTTTGCCGAGTAGGACCAACAATAAAATTCAATTTTGTGCACCGAAAAATCTGCCTTCTTGCCCACCGGCCGAATTACTTGCCTTTCCGAATTGATACTCTAATTTTGATAGTAAAAATTCTTTTTAAGTGTATTTGATGTTTTATGTTTTTCATAATTTTTAATGAAGATGTTTTGAGTTTCATGTATTTTTGCCTTTCCGTGAAGTGAGAACTGAATTAAGTGAATGAGAAATATATGTGTAATGAAATTCAAGGAAATAAGTTTAAATGATGTGCAGCAAGAAATGTGTAACTTAATAAGCCGTACAAGGAAGTCACGTGGTGTCCACATCAGATTTGTTTTTACTAGTAATAGTACAATACGGTAATAAATAGCAATTTTGGCAACTGTAGCCCAAAATGTTATCTAGCCTTCAAGAACAATCAAAGACCAGCAAGTAAATCACAACAGAAATTTTATTAACTTCCTAATTTCTGAGATAAGGCTTTGGTTTTTTTATATCAAATTGATTAACTCATGCGGGCCAGAATACTCCGAAAAACGTATCTCAAGTGTAGTATGCTGGAAACTATAATTTTTATCAACAAAGACGCGAACTTTGCAGATGATACGTAGGTCGAATTGATTACACGATTGAAATAATTGCTTTTAAGAGGAGAATGTTTTCTGTGGTAAGAATAAAATTATTTATTGGTTTCAGTAATTAGAGGATAAAATTCTGTTAAATAACAAGCTCTTAAATAAGATTATGTTGTTAATTAAAAGCAGACGCAGAACTTTGCTTCATTTCATTGGATACACAGTTTGATGTGAAGGGGGGGGGAGGCAGCAAGCGGAGGATAAAGTTTCAAGAGAAGACAGCGTTGAAATTAAATGTGTTGCTGCTTAAGAAAATGTCAAGGAAAGGAAAAGATTTAAACGCTTCAGTGTCAAGAGTCATTTTCAGAGGTTGTTTTCATGTTTTTGAACGACTCGGAATTGAGTAAATAAATGGAATTAACAAAGCGTAGAAAATTAAGTGGCAGCAGCTTTTATACTGAGCGATAAATCGTCAAAATTTTAGAAGTTCAAAATAGCTTGCGTGAAGAAATTTTACTTTGAAAGCTACACTTTTGCCCTTTTCTAAGAAAAACAAAAGTTTTTTTTTTTTCATAAACGAGATAGGAATTTTAGAATCAGTATAATCAATTTTAAGGACGCAGAAAGACAATCTCATTCAAAACAAAACACAAAATTTCAAAACTATTGGTTTCTAAAGAAAAACAGAAATGGCAATTATTTATCCAAAAAAATAACCAACTTGAAATATCAATTTAAACAGGATTCTAAACGTGAACAGACTTACTCAATGAAGAGTATCAGTTCAGTTCAGTTGAGATAAATGGAAACACCTGATGTTTACCAAGAGTTAACACACATTTTCATTCGTTTTGGAATTTTGCGGTGTTTCACTTTTCAGACTGTTGCCACCACAAATTACAGCCCTGTCTTATATTTAAAGAAATTAAATAATGAAGAATCTGCATAAATGTAGGTATAAGTTTCTCCCATTGTGATAAAACGACGTTACCTAGAGCCATCGAATTTTGAATAACGTAATCTTGCTGCGAATATAGGCATCTGGAAGCCCCAATTTGAAATTTGGAATTTGTTTTATTATCTATTTCATATTTTGTAAAACATTAACGAATTTTTGATGAACAAACTCAACGATTTCACAGCGTGCGAGACCATGTATCGGAAATTCTAAAGATATGCTAATTTAAAAATTATTTTGCGATATTGCTGTTCAACTGAATTTTGTGATTTTAAATGCAAAGAGTATGCGAAGAATATGATATTTAATAAATAAAGGTAACTCACAAAACGTTAAAAAAGTCACTTTGAGCGTAATGTAAAATCTGAAAGCTTTCAGATTTTTTTTTTCTTTTTATTACATTTATTTTAAATCGTAAATTATAAGAAACCAGTTTTTATAGTTATATTACAATACTTAATTCAAAAGTGTAAATTTTAAAACACATTTACATCAAAGAGTAATAAAAAAAAAGATTAAAATAAAATGCATTTGCTTTAAAAATGAAGTTCAGATAAAGTCCACCGTTCATGGAGTTTATAAAGTTCGATCGAACATTCAAAGTCTCAACGCCTTATTATTCATAATACCTTTACACCTTATAAAATGTATTTACTATGTTTGAGCTTATAAATATTTAAATTAAAAAAAAAAGATAAGTACATTACTATCACATCCATATGACATCCGGATGACAAATATATTTTCTCCATCAAAAAATTACTCACGTTTGTGAAAATTGCAACACCAAGAAGGAATCGTCATAATTGAATGCAATTTAATACACAGTTGAGTGGTAGTGGTACAAATAAATGATTAAATGTTCAAAGCAAACAAACAAGAACAAGAGATCAGAATCAGTATTTTGTGTGGCCACCACGCGCCGCAATAAGTGCTGCTTCACGACTGGCATGGAG
>KK115627.1:331241-361039 GCA_000611955.2 Stegodyphus mimosarum | reverse complement strand
AACTCTGTAAGTTGTTCAAATCTCGCTCTCTTTCGTCGACGAGGCATAAGTACAGATTGAGTTAACGTTTACCACTAGCAGATAACCACCGATAACCATACACGCCTCGCTACAGCCGTCTATTTATTCGGATCCATCAGCCGTTCAGAGGGCGCTGCTCAGCATACGCATGCGCTACGGATTTGCAATTCTAATCATTTGCATATCATGCGCTACTTTGCATTTCCTGAAAATTTCAGCTCACTCGCGTAAGTCCTTCATGGTGTTGCAATTTTCACAAACGTGAGTGTAGATTCATAATTGTACAAATTTTAAAAAATTATATATGTATATAATAAAAGATATCTTTGCCTAATAAGGAGTCTTTTGAAAGAAACGGATATTAGCTGCAGGAAATTTAAAATGGAATCATTTCGTTAAAGGACATTTCCATTATGTAATAATCTGGAGGTGCTATGGCCTCACAGGCATTATGATCAGTGTTGGAAAATCCATATGTATAGTAAAACGTTGCGAAGGGATATGTCCTGTTATGTATCTTGATAACTGCATTGCATTAAAACCGAAATTTTGCGATTTACATCAATTTTTGGTGTAAAATTAAAGATGCGTCAGCCCTGTTCACAAATATGCTAGTCTTCTTACCATCTTTTAAGATATGGTCTAGGTTTGGGAATGAGAATCTATCCCGCATTACATCAAGTATCAATTTTCAGTGGCCTCTCTTGCCAACTCATTGCCATGTGATCCAGCATGAGCTTTTATCTAGCTTATCATGGATGGATCCAGCTTTGCCATGTGATCCAGTATGTTATTTTTTTGTTTTTTTTAATCCTTTATCTAGCTTACGTGGATCCAGCTTTGCCATGTGATCCGTATGGGCTTTTATCTAGCTTACCATGGATCCAGCTTTGCCATGTGATCCAGTATGAGCTTTCGTTCAATTTGATATGTGATCCAGTTTCACCATGAGAACCAGCTTGCTATGTAATTCAGTTTTTTGCCATGTAATCCAGTATGAGCTTTTGTCCAATCTTACATGTCACCCAGTTTTACCATGTGAACCAGCTTTCTTTGCTATGTGATCCAGTATGAGCTTTTGTGATGTGATCAGCATGAGCTTTTGCCACCAGCAAATATTGCCACGAATCCTTTGAATTCAAGGAAACAAAGGCAATTTTGACCAATGAAGGAAATTGGACAATACCTTTAGAAGAGTTTGATACTTTTATTGCTATTATTTATGTAAGATGAGCATATGGTTGCAATCATATGGATTATGATTTTATAGGGAATAATACATGGGTCCTGCGTGTTTTCGAGAAACAATGTCTCGCAATCGTTTTCGAGATATTATGAAATATCTTGAATTTGACTTAAAGTCAACCACGACTCAGCGTTTAGAAAGTGATAAGTTTGCACTTTTTCCAGATATTTGGAATAAATTTATAACAGAACTGTGCGATTTCCTATAAGCCAGGAGAAAATCTAGTTGTGGATGAGCAGTTATTTCCATCCAAAGCCAGGTGTAAGTTTATACAGTATATGCCAAATAAACCAGACAAATTCGGTATCAAATTTTGGATGCTAGTCACAGACTTGATGTTTATGTGCAATGCTTTTCCATATCTTGGTGAAATTGAAGGTCTTCCTGAAAATGCAGTATTGTGTCTTCTAAGCCGTTATCTGAATTCAGGTAGAAAGTTGATTGCGGACAGTTATTTTCCTCACTATCATTAACTAAAAGACTTAAATTGAAAAACACGAGTTTTGTGGGCACAGTAAGAAGACATCGAAAAGAAATTCCGCATGAAGTAAGGAAATCAATTTGAAATTTGAAACAGTTTTCTAAATAATGGGGAAACTACAGTCTGTTTATCATAAGAAAATTTCGCCAGTTAGTCTGTAGCTGTTTGTAGAAACGAGCTTTGGCCTATTTTCCATAGCGGTGTCTTGAAGATTTACTTTTCAGTTTGCCACCCTAGCACATTTAAAGATGAATTGGCAACCCTATTTTAAATATACTAGCCCTGTTGCTATAGCGACCGCCATCCGTCAAACACTGTGGCGGGAGCTTTTCTTCTCGTAGACAGACAGTACACTTGTAGAGACATTAGGTTAATTACAAGCAAGAGAGATGAAAAATATGCATTGCCTTCGCCGAGGATCGAACCACGGACCTCTGAAATACCGGCTCAGTGTGCTGACCATTACACCACGAAGGCACGCTAAGAATGCGGGAGATATACCTTATATACTGACGGTCTTTCAGGGAAAAATGAAGAAAAATGGCCTACTACTAAGTACCTTGCATCCGAGTTTAAATGGAGACTCACAAAATAAGAAAAAAGCTTCCAGAAACAGTAGAGTTCTACAACAAAATCAAATCTGGAGTTATATCCTTGACCGGATGACGCCTAAATATTCCGTTCGGACTGCTTCACGTAAATGGCTTGTGTATGTTTTCTATAATATGCTGGATTTAGCAGGAACAAATGCGTACGTTATCTACTATAAATTGAGTGATAAAAATATTACAAGGCACAGCTTCCTATGTCAATTATTGGCAGAGGAATTAGGTGAGCTTCATTTAAACAGAAGAAAATAGGCTCTCGAAAAAAAGACGTCAGGGCTAGATTGAACTTTGCAACAACAACAAAACAACAGATGTGCATACAAAATGTTCATATTATGTGTGTAGAAACTGCAATTCATGTATTGAAAATTTTGTGTTGTGTAAAAATTGCGAAAAGCTGTAAAATGCATTTTATTAAGGGTAAGCTGAAATTTATAATAAAATATCTATTTTTTATAAAAATAATCTGCTGTTCTTTAAAGAAATTTTTAAACAACTATACTAATGTGCTTAAAAGGCCGTATAAAGCACTTGCATTTTAATAATACACATTTAATTCGCTGAGCAGTCAATTTGACTGCCGTTGGGGAAAGCTGGGCTCTTCTAGTGTTAAGAAATTTAATTTGAAAGCGAGCAGTGGCAGCACATTTCGAAATAAAGCAGATTTTTACCTCGTATGCGAAACTGTTGCCATTTTGAAAAATAATAACGAAGATTAACGTTTTTGGAATTTGTAATTAATATCTGGGTAATTAAAGTCGTACGAAGATGAGAATGGTCTGAAATGTCTTCACACGAATTTTTGGAATTCCGGGGGGTACCTCTCTCGAAACTGAACTCCCCACCGTTCCGGAGGAGGTAATGCCACAAACAAACAAACGCGCACAGATGTTAATAGTATAGATTGTAGATGAATTCTTTAAATAGAATTATTTAATTTATTGTTTCCATTAAACTAAATTATTAATTATTTTTCTGCTTTTAGTGCATTTATTTTCATATCCATTTTAAACAAAAGTTAATTGTATAGAAGCTTTTTTTTAACTATATTTTATTTTTCTAATGAAGACAGCCTATCTAGGTCATTACTTATTGATGTCGCGAACGATTCGCCGTGTAATACAAAGTAATAGGAAGTAGCGAAACCGCAAGGAAGTTGCATAAACTCACGCGGCAGGTTATTCTAACTCATCCTTTCATGATAGATAAGGTTCAAGGGCACATTTTTTTGTCATTTTCCTTTCTAGGAAGAGATTCGTTTTCTTGGAAATTACATGCATCAGCGCTTTTGATGCATGCCATTTTTTTCAAATTGACGCATCGTTAGCTATTGTTTAAATAATTCACAGCTAATATTCGGTGTATGAAGGATTTATTGCAGTAGGACTAGACCAAGGATTACCAACCTTTTTCTTGCATCGAAAATGGAATGGCTTGCTTCATTGATCCAATTACATTTTTCTCTGTAATACGCAGTATAAAACATAATCATAATATGAATACTTGAGAATAAGTAACTTATAAGAATGACCAAATGTTGGGAAAAATGTTATGTTTAATTATTGCTTATTTTAATTTTACAATTGTAGTTATCAGAGATCAGAGATTCTAACTGCACAAGTTCGATTTTAATTTATGTTATGGATGCGCTTGAGGAATTGATACAATTTTTTTCGGGGGGGGGGGGAATTTGGCATTAAATTACTTCACTTAATTTTAAAATTGCTTCATTCAAAAATATTCCACCTGTTTCATGGTAGCTTTACTGTGCTGTTCGTTTTCTTTTCTTTGATTTTTCTTTCTTGCTTTTTACTTCTTTATATTGCATTTATTACATAAAGGCCCACCAGCGGCCGAGCGGTAAAGTCGCTGAACACTGGTAGTTCGGTCCGAGGTTCGAATCCCGCGAACGGGCTGGCTGCATGGGCGTTTTCGTGGTTTTCCCCATGTGTAACGTGTATACGAGCCAGTTTCCCTTAGAAAGTCCTCCACGAAGGCATCCCTCCCCTTAGGCAGATAGCCCTCGTGTGCTTTGCCATAATTGAATAACCTAACCTAACCTAACCTATTACATAAAATTTTGTGCATTTAAAAACGGTTACTGATAAATAATTTTAATGTATTTTTTGCTTATCTTTATTTTATGATTTTCTTTCTTGCTTTATAATACAGATTTATATCAATAAACAATTGTCAGTTTTATTAACATTTTTGTAATCAACGAATTTTGATTATGCCAATTAATTACCGGTGTATATTCGAGCGGTCGAAACCTTGATCACCACTGGTTATCAGTAAAATGTCATCGAACCCTAGGGGGCAATCTCAACCCCATTGGGAAACCTTGCACTAAACTTATACTAGTAAGAGAATCCAAATATAGAAACAGAAAATAATAGCCATATTCATATATATCTTTGGCCTACCTTTCCTTAGACTGATTCTTTGTCTAGAAATTTAAAATTGCTATTTTGGGGGCCACCAGCGACAGAGCGGTAAAGGCGCTGAACCCTGGTAATTCGGTTCGAGGTTCGAATCCCGTGAACTGGCTGGCTGCATGGACGTTTTTCCCCATGTGAAACGTGTATACGAGCCCGTTAATCTTAGAAAGTCCTCCACGAAGCATATCTGTCCTCGAGGCTTTCACGTAATTATATAAACCTAAAACTGTCATTTATTACAGAGAATTTAGCTTCAAAGCTATGCTTAATATATGAGATTTATAAATTCCTACTAATTACATTACAGTAATGAAAGACTTCATTTTCAGTTGTAAAGTATTTTCATGTTTCTTATTAGTCAAGATACGAAGCCTGGAAATGGTTCACATTTTAATGTCTCGGGCGTTAAAAATTATTAGCTAAAAACTCTGAAAATACTAATTTTCGCACTCATCTTCCCGAGTAGTCTCGTGCATTGGATATAAAATGCCTTATTTCGAAATGTGTTGCTACTGCTCACTTTCAAATTGTAGACTTTTACAAAATCTATATATACAGGGTGTTTATAAAGTCCCGGACCCATTTTGATGCTTAATAACTCATAAAATAATGAAGATATAAACAAACTTATGGCATTCATTGATGGAATAACTTATATATTTTCCTTTTCAAGTTTGAATATCTTTACTTTTCTAAATATCGTCTGCGCGTATGGTTAATTTCAGATAATTTCATTTTCCAGTCTAAATATCTGTACTTTTCTAAATATCGTCTGCTTATTAATTGCTTATTAATTATAATTATCATCTGAAAACCCTCATGTATACCGTGAGGCACAAAGGGATTCCCCAAAGGTGAATGTGTGGTGTGGACTAATGCACGACCGAGTCATTGGGCCTGTCTTTTTTTACAGAAAAGACGGTCTTATCAGTCGTATACTTAGTCATGTTGGAAAACTTCGTATTTCCACAACTAGAAGAGTTTTAGCCACATGTCTCTTTACAACAAGATGGTGCACCACCTCATTGGGGCCCCATCGTTCGTAGTTCTTTGAATGACCATTTTACAGGAAGATGGATTGGGCGAGGAGGTCCAATTCCTTGGCCACCCGGATCACCTTACAGAACGCCGCTGGACTTTTTCCTTTGGGGATTTGTAAAGAAAAACGTTTACAGGAGGAGTGTGTCGAACATGGATGACCTAAAAGCCAGAATGACAACCACAATAGCCTCCGTGGATGCCGACATGTTGGCCGCTACCTGGCGCGAAATTGAATATCGACTCGATATTCTCCGTGCGACGAAGGGGGCACACGCGGAAGTTCATTGACAAGGGCCATGAAACTTTTTGAGTCTATCTAACCATTTCTGTTATTAATTTTAATCTATCTTTATTATTTTATGGGTTATTCAACATCAAAATGGGTCCGGGACTTTATAAACACCCTGTATAAAGAAGAATGCGTGTGTGTTTGTTTGCGTTATTGATCTCTGATCAATTCTGGTTAATTTTTTGCCACATTTAATTGGTCAAAATTGAATATAGGTGAAATATTGGATGGAACTTGAGTTTTTAGGACCATTTGATTAGAAAGACGAAAATCATTAAAAATTGGCTGCCGTTTGTTGCTGATATAATGAGAGAGAATTAGTTTATTTTCTATCGAAATTTTTTATTTGGGTTCCATATCGCAACAGACTGAAAAATGCATGAGTATGAATCTTATTTTTTGCATGGCTGTTACAGAAGGATCTTAGCGGTATCCTTCTCTCTGTTGTTAGATGCATTACTCTCAATCTAACTTAACTGGCACCGGGTACTCCCGCTAGTTTATAATAAAGCGCCAAAGCAGTGACGACAACTTCTTCACACAAATGAAAGAATCCTCAAGTAAACCGCGTGGCATATCAAGTACGATATTTGCTACACAGCTCTGTTAATCCGTGTACTTTTGTTTCTCAGACAGTAAAGGACAAGGATTTTAAACGAATATCATATAGGCAAGTCCGGATGTCCACAATCTAGAATTACTAGACCATATGCCAGGCGACAAGGCTTTTGAATTGTTCGCTATCAGTGATATTTATATTACCACAGACATGATAACGGCAGGTCGAAATGACCCAAATGCAGTTTGTTGGAGCCATTTCCTAGATGGTAAAGCTACCTAATTGCTCACAGTTAGCCATATTTAGTACTTTTGAAATAATGTAAGAAGATAAAATCAGGAACCACCAGATGTATGTGATCTGACAGCTGCTTGTTGATACAAGTGGTCAGCTATGGGATGTAAGACATTTTCTTACGAAGCTACCAATAAATTTCGAGTCTGTTACCAGTAGCGAAATTCCATAATAAACAAATAAAAAAATCTGAAAAGATTCAGATTTTAGATTACGTCCAAAGGGATCTTGCTTAATAATATGAAAACTTGCCGAACGAAACAAACATTAAACTAAACCTAATACGTACACAAAAACAAACCCAATATAATTCCAATAGTCAACCCAATACAATTCTATTAATCCATCCAGTACAGACCCGATAACCAACATAATACAATTCCAAAAATTCCAATAGCCAACCCAATGCAACTTCAGTTACCAACAAAGAAACATAAGCACTAAACTGAAAAGGGAATCGGACATTTTTGTGAAATGACGCAAAACGCCCAAACGAAAGTAACAGTCCTTCGGGACTAAATCCCTTTGGACTAATAAACTACATAAACTTCTGATGGGGAAGTAGATATATATCCAATAGGCTCTTAGAATACGTACGCTAACCTTGATTTGACATTAAAGGGACCATAATGGGCACGTGACATCAGAAATGGATTTCTGGAAGCTCTTTTCCGACCATTCGTATTTTTGTTATATTATTTGGTACTTGCTTATTATCCCGTCAACCGTGAAACTGTCGCCAAGCAATGGGATTTAGCGCCAGTTATGGTACGCATGACATAACAAGACACTCATGACATCTTCGTTTGTATTTAATGTCATCCGATTGATTTTCGATAAGCCACATTTCTTTTCATGAACAAGGATATAAATTAACTGTTGTTGTTGTCATGGTTACAGTTTAAGACCTGCGTTCTACAGCAGAGCAAACGATGCATTATTTTGAAAGTTATGGCATCTTAACATCTCCATCAAACAATAAGCCACCAGCGGCCGAGCGGTAAAGTCGCTGAAGTCGTAGTTCGGTCCGAGGTTCGAATCCCGCGAACGGGTTGTCTGCATGGGAGGGGGGTCCCTTTTTTCCCATCTGCAATTTCTTGTTGCGTTCGAACGTGTTCGCAGTAGATTGAAAGCACAAGTCCGACGATAGGTTAATAAAATTTACTTTTGTCAAAAGAAATATTTCAGAACTCTCGAATATTCCACAGAAGTATTCGTACATGTGTTCACAGTGTGGGGTTTAACTCTTTATTTCTTAGTTCTAACTCCTAACCCCACGAACACTTAACAAGCGAATAATCGCTTAAGTGTAAACAGAACACGTGAAACTTGAGAAGGGTTTAAAACCCTTTATTATTCAATATATTTACAATCAGTTCCTGCTTGGAACTTTACAATAAAGCCGCCACTCGGGCTTGAACTTAAATACTAATAATTTGAAATAAAACTAGCTTAACTAAAGCTCTTAAATAATATAGCCGAAGCTATCAGAATCTAACTAGTTGGCCTCTAAGTATTAGTTAAATCGGCGAAGCCTAGCAAGGGCCTAAGATATGGCCGAGCGTAGTAACAGCTAAGAGAATGTAGCCAGAAGGCGGACGCGCGCTAGTCAGGAAATCAGACTCTCTCTGTTGAAGTCGGTTAAGTCACGACTTAAATAGTACTCATTCTCATTTGCATTATCTGCGTTTCTGAAATGATATTCTGGCAGGAAATTGTAAGCTGAAATTAGAATAAGATAGAATAGATACAAAACTTAAAATAACTGTTAATTAACATAAAGAAAACCTTACAACAGTATCGCACAGTTCAATCAGTAGTTGACTTCAAATTACTAAGAATGTTAAATACAACGCAATGCAAAGCGCATCTAAAGAGAAAGCTAATCCGATCTCTTGCTGAACTCGCAACAGTAACAACAACAGCTAACTAAACAATTGAGAGCAGATGTCCTCTCTTCGGTATTAAATTGCTTTTAACCGGCCGCCGAGATATTTCTGGTACTTTCTGCTTCTCGAAATTACTGGAAAGCAGTAAGAGGGTGGAATTACGGTTACAGCTAACACAGTGTTCATTTGCATTTATTCAGTTACAATACTTATTAAGTAATGCAGGGATCAGACCAAAATGTCGCCAAATGGTCACCAAAACCGTTTTCATCTTGGCGATATCTCACCTACCGAGATATCCATTTACTCAATGTTAAATGCATTTGCCCCTGTATTCTTATTTTTCCGGCATAGCTTCCTCTTAAAATTTGTCTCGCGATATATCACACAAAAAAATACAGCAATTTTACTTATAATTCTACTAAAATTACCTATGTAGCTACAAAATTCGTAACGCTACCTACGAGCCAATTTCTCTTAGAAAGTCCTCCACAAAAGTCCCTTTCCTTAGGCAGATAGCCTTTGAGTGTTTTGTCATAATCAAATAAACCAAACTATAAAAAGAATATACATTAATGGGAACGATACTGTCAGCTGAATATAGTCGATGAAACAGACAGATTGGAATAATTATCTGCAGAAAATTTGTACTAATATGTTTTAAACAGAGCTTCTTGGTGAAACCGGAGGGCCTAACTAAATAATGAAAATTTACGAAAGCAAACGAAGCGGGTCAAATACTGATTGTTTATGAAATAAATAGATGTCAGCTATTTCAGAATTCCGCAGGAAACATTGGTGGGATTTCGGCCAACTTTCATGGTTCGATGGCAGCGAACTTCGAGTTTTTGAAAGATGCAATAGATGAAGTTTTGCAAAATATGATGGGATAATACTTTAAGGGACAAGGAACGTTGAAATGGGGAAAAAAATTCTGAAAGGTTTCAGATTTTAAATTAAGTCCAAAGGGGCTTTTTCTTAAAGTTTTGAGCGTTACCTTTATTTATTAAATATCATGTTCTTCACACTTAAACCATAAAATTCAATTCAACAGCAATATCGCAAAATAAATTTAAAATGAGCATCTTTAGAATTTGCGATACACAGTTTCACGCGCTGGAGATAAAAAGTTCAAACCCCCAGTAGAGTATTGCCATTGCTCGGTTTTAAATCGTTCAGTTTGTTCACCAAAAATTCGTTAAAGTTTTACAAAATATGAAATAGATAATAAAACAAATTCAGGTTTCCAGATGCCCATATTCAGGTGGAATCGTGCGTTATTCAAAATTAGATGGCTCTAGGTACCGTTGTTTTATCATAAAAGCGAGAATCATTCATATATTTACGAAGATTCTTAATTAAATAATTTCTTTAAATATAATACAGTTCTGTAATATTGGGTGGCAACAATTTGAAACGTGAACCGACATTTCAACGTAAAATGCCAAAACGAAATTAATAGTCCTTCTGAGCAAACTACCCCTTTGGACTAAATATATATATATATTGTTACTTTTTTTTTTTAAGGTTCGTGGATTTGGAGTGAATAACGACGGCGACACTGGATGAAGTATCAAAACACACTTTATTGGCCAGTATTTTACAAGACAGCTCCAAAATCACGCTTACAGTCGTCGAAGAACTACTATAAACACGCTGAGATAATCAGCGACACAGCCTTCAGACTATCAGGCTATAACGGTGCAGACAGCTTCACGGCAAAGCACAGAGTACAGCTCCCGACTCTGTTCAGTCGTTCTCGGAACTCCACGTACTCTCGAGACTGACTCTCCACGCCAGAACTCGCGATGCACTCGACGATACGCTAGAGTACAGCTCCCGACTCGGTTCAGTCGTTCCCGAAGCTCAACACACTCTAAGATAAAACTCGACGATGCACTATCTCGCGATACACTAAGAAACGCTCTCGATACAGTCGAGGACCAACTAGACACTCGCTTACTGACTGACTATCAGCTCGCTAGACGAAACGCCAACTCACTCTCCACGTACCAGCAGGGTTTATATAGCTTTTGGCTTGTATTCGAGAACGTTCTGGGCTAAACCAGGAAGAATTCGTTCTAGAAGGTTCTCCATGCGTCTATAGCATATCGCCAATTTTTTCGCCAAATGGGCGATTTCTCGCCAAATGTGGCAACCCTGCCTTCCCTTACCATTTTATGGCAACCCTAAACCTGCTTTGCGAGGAAGCAATCTTACCGCGCCTGGACATTTCGTAACAATATATTTTATTTAAATTTCTTATCCACTTAAACTAACATCATTTTCTTTGATCGTATCTAAATAAGTCGCGTTCTGCATCAAATCAATATCTGAAGGTGAAAAATAAACTTTAACTAATATGCGTTAAATCCAGTTTATTTCTACTTTCAGACGTCATTTTCTTATTAGCCTTGAAAGACTCAAGTCACTATCTGCTACAGACTGGTTGGGTTTTATGTACACAGTCCAGTCACATTAATGTGACCACCACGTACTTTCCATGTCAGAGTTAAATAACCAATCACAGAAGGCAGGTGGCAGCACAGTGCAGTTGAGCGTATATAAAGGGTGTGTGAGGGCTTCGGAAAACATTTCAATCGTTGGCGTAATGCAGAAACGAAGCGATTTATCCGACTTCCAAAAGGGCATGATCATTGGCTTTCGGGCCAAGGGTGGAAGCATTTCCGAAACGGCTGAGTTTGTGAACTGTTCGCGTGCCGCCGTGGTAAAAGTGTACCGTGCATGGCAAAATGGGACTGTCCAAAATCAGCGACGTGGCAAATGTGGTGCACCACGGGCCATAGATGACAGAGGCGAACGACGGTTGCGGAGATGCGTTCGGGCAGATAGACGGGCTACCGTTGAGCAACTGACCACCAAAATGAACCAAGGGGCTACCAAAAGTGTCTCCCAAAGTACTATTCAGCGAACATTGCTGCGTCTGGGCCTCCGAAGCAGACGCCTGGTTCGTGCACCTATGCTGACTGCTGTTCATCGACGGCGAAGGCTAGAATTTGCACGCCAGTACAGCAGCTGGACGTCCACTGAGTGGCGACAGGTTGCGTTTTCGGATGAATCGCGTTTTATGCTCCATCGGACAGATGGACGTTGGCGTATAAGGCGTGAAACCTCTGAAAGGAACCACCCTGCAACCATTGCCGGAACGGTCCAAGCTGGAGGCGGGAGCATTATGGTCTGGGGAATGTTTTCCTGGCATTCTCTAGGTTCACTGATCATTGTGGAAGGCACAATGGATCAATACAAGTACGCATCTGTCCTTGCGGACCATGTTCACCCCTACATGCGCATTGTTTTTCCTCAGGATGATGGCATCTTCCAGCAGGACAATGCGAGGTGCCATACAGCTGCCAGTGTACGTGCGTGGTTCGAAGAGCACCAGGATGAGTTTACCGTCCTCCCCTGGCCAGCAAACTCACCTGACTTAAACCCAATCGAGCATCTGCGGGACCATCTCGATCGAGTTGTTCGCGCCATGGATCCTCAACCGCGTAATCTAGCGCAGCTGGCCACGACATTAGAGTCGGCATGGCTCAACATCCCAGAGAACACCTTCAGGGACCTATGTGACTCTCTTCCTGCACGTCTCGCAGCAGTCCGCTCTGCGAAAGGTGGTTATTCTGGCTTTTGACAGATGGTCACATTAATGTGACTGGACTGTGTATTTGAGCAAGGAAATGTTTAATCTCTATGTTATCCTTTTCCTGAGGGCGGCAGAATGGACTAATGGCCGTGTGTGGTCCAAATGTAAAAGCATGGTAAAAGATTTCGTATAAAAGCCATAAATGTTATTCCGGTTTAGATATTATTATAATTAGGAACCTAGTTTAATTATTACATTACCATAATTAGACTCGCATTAAATAAGTTTTGATATTCCGCTCTTGTTTCAGCGCATAGACAGACCAGTTTCTCACAATTAATAACTAGCGAACGGCAACACTGTACACATCGACCAGTGTCTGTCCACATTGATAACTTAAGCCACGCTATGCGACAGCTTTGATTTACTTACAGAATACTACAATTTAATTCCCAGGAGAAGCACCTTTAAGAACATACGCAAAGAGCTGCGTGCTCACTCACACTAACCTGGGCCAACTCCTTACACTTATCCTGCAGTTCCTAATTAAGGTTCTATGCATTGTACGTGTGTCGTTATTTGAGGCGCCAGTAATAGCTGGATAAAATTCCACCTGAAACTGGCAATAAGTATAGTATCAAATTACGTACTAGTGTTCACCTTCAAAATATTCCTTTTTGCGCATCTATAGATTGATCGACAGCATTCCCATTTCTGGAAGCAAGTCTAGAGCTTAGTTAGGGGATTATTCTTGAATATTTGCCTAACATTCTGAAGTGAAGAATCAATTACATTACAGAATCTTCAACGTAGTTCTTAATTGAGATTATCCAGAAATTACCTGTCATCAGGTAAAAAAGGTACGATGATTTAGTTGAATGTTGCTTTGGCCAGAAAGTGGTTCGCAAGGAATCCGCTGGGATTGTTGACGCATCTGTCTAACTTCCATGCATTTAAGAAGTTCTGGATTACAATGATATTGTTGCGAAAAATTCGGCGGTTGCGCCTGTATGTAAGCTTTCCGGCATAGCACTAGGGTTGCCATAAAATAGTGTATGGGAGGATTGCCAGATTGGCGACTTTATCGCCCATTTGGCGACCAAATCGGCGATATCCCATGCTCCAATCGGGAAGCTTCTAGAATAACTTCCTGTCGAGATATTTCTCGAAACGTGTGGAACCTAAGGAAAAGCTATATAAACCCCTGCGTTTCTGAGAGCCGGCGTTGTGAGAATAGCTGCTTACTGTGAGTGCTAAGCTACGCGAGAGTTTTGTGAACGGAAAGCGATCGGGAAAGTGCTTTGCCGTGAAGCTACCTTTACAGTATAGCTTGACAGTGTATTGGTGATTGTTCCACGGTGTTTATTATACGTTTAGTGTTGCCGTGAAGCTACCTTTACAGTTACAGCCTGAAGCTGTGTTGCTGATTGTTTCAACGTATATATTGTAGATTTTCGACGCTTTTAAAGGTAATTTTGGAACTGCGCTGTAAATAGTGATTCTTGTAAATAAATTGTGCTTTTTATTGTTCTGCATCGTGTCTTCATCGGATACTCTCAAATCCACGAACCCGTATAACGCAACAATATTTTAATACAGGAGCTATGCAGGTAAAGTGGTAGGACTTGAGTATTATTACCTCATCTGCCACATAAAAAGCATTTCTAGTGAGAAAGTGTAAAATATTTTCAATTTTTGACTTGAGAAACGCCTACAACTTACGGTTTTCCTTTATTTTAGACCACAGCAATACGCTTCCAGAGCATTTATCATTCACATGATCTCCTAAATGCTGCCACATATGAAGCAAGTATGATCTTTATCTCTTATACTGACATGGTAAATAAACTTTGTTAAAGCTATGGAATGCAATTTAACGATGTTTTTCCGTGACATCTGTACGTAAGGACAGAATGACTCTTTGTTTTTTCCCCCCCAAAAATTATAAAACCGATTTAAATTGAATTCTGAAGAGAATTTTTCGTAGCGTCTGTGCGTAATGTACGTATGTGTGTATCTTGCATAACTCAAAAACGATTCGCGTCGCAGCGTTGAAATTTTGTATATGAGACTGCTATAACATGTACTAGATGTGCACCTCGTATTTTGGTTGCAATCCGCCGCACCAAAAGCATCTGTTACTCAGCTCAATGATCTTACTTTTTTATTCTTTATTTATTATATGTTAGTAAATTGCGCAGTTTTTGCTTTAAAAATGATTAAATTATGTTGTTCTTATCTTCCGGTTAAGGTTTTTATGCCTTTAGTAAATCTGCATGCAACATTTGTAGAATTGTCAACAATTTAAAAGTTGTTTAAATGCGGCTAAGCCTAATTATTTTTAGCATAGCGGCCATATTTGAAATTTAGCGGAATAGTGGATTTGGTTGTCAATCTGGAGAAACTAAGCTTCGCAACAACGAAGATAACGCCTTTTTTTGTTACTGTAAATTAAATCATGCTTAATCCATTCTGGAATTTATTAGAGGAGTGTGTAAGATTTACTTCGTAATTTTTAATATAGATATTTTGAGTTTTTATGTGTTTTTGCTTTGTCGCAAAGTGAGAACTGAATTAATCGAATGAGAAATACTGAATCGTCTGTGAAAGACTGTTTTTTTCCTTGTTTAATTTCTTTTATACATCGTTTTAGATTTATTATAGTACTTGAATGGAACATGTGGCAACGATTAGATAATTCTTCAGATGATATAAATTTTGTGCATCTTGAGTTATGACATGAATGTGATGTAACGCTGTTAAGTGAACGTAACGCCAGAGTGCCGCTTTGGTAAACAAATAGAGTGAATTTTACAGAGTGCATTTATTCTATTGTGGTTTATGCGCTATGGACGAAGCAGATTTAATTCAATCCAATAAGTTTAAATGAAATGCAAGAAAAAATGAGTATAATTTAATATTCCGTACAAGGAAGTCATGTGGTGTACACATCAGATTTTTTTCGTTATAGTGCATTAAAATACTTTGGTATTGTGACTTATTTAAGAGAAAATTATTTAGATTATTAGATAAAAAAAATTAATTTGATTTTTAAGAAAGCTCTTGTGTGGGAAGCTTGTTTACCACCGCCCGTTGGATGCTATTGAAAGTTTTTCGTTTTACTACATGAAATTTATATAATATACTTTGTAAATACTACAGTCTGCGGAGTAACAGTAAATTAGCTATATTTTATGTTCATAGATGATGAATTATCTGCATCTCTACTACTGCTAGGTTGTGGATTAGATGTATCAGCATTTCTACATTCCTCAATTGAAAATTCTTCATCTGGATCTCTCTCTGATTCTTCAGTGTCACTTGGGAGGGCAAAAAATAATTCAGGAGCTTCCTGTGATGTATATATATATGTGTGTGTGTAATAATAAAATTCCATAGTCAAAAATACACTTAAAACACTAATTTAAATTTCGTTTTTTCTTTTTTCCCAGTCACAATACTAAATGCATATTCTTTTCATTTTAATGGCGACGATCTCTTATTTGAAAGTACGTGGAATTAAATCCACAGTCCCGTAGTCAAGTTGATTTTCCCGCTTTTTCTACATGTACAGTTATTGAATGTTCTGGAAATATTTAAAGCGAACTGGATTGGCTGACGAGGCTGACGTCATTTCTTGGAAGCTCCGCCTTTCCAGAGATAAAAGAACTCGCAAAGGAATATCGCGGGGTAATCTTCAACTTCATGTTAATGTCATTTCACACTGGTGTAAAATCTGGAAAATTAATTTAAACGCAAATAAATGCTGTGTAGTTCTATACAGAAGGTACAAAACAAGAATGCGGGTCAATACGGACATAAAAATAGAAAATATCATCATCCCTGTCGCAAGTTCTTACAAATATCTTGGAGTCTATGTGGACAAAAACTTAAATTTCAAAGAGCATATAAATTACATTATAAATAAAGCAAATGCAGCATTCATGTCAATCTATGCCCTCATAGGGAAAAAATCAAAACTCAATATCAAAGTTAAAAAAATGCTATATATTTCTCTAATTCGACCAATATTACTCTACGCAGTGCCTGCATGGGCCGCAGCAAACAAAACAGAAAGACTCAAAATAGATGTACTGCAAAACAAGATTCTGAGATCAATCGTGAACGCACCATGGTTCGTTCGAAACTCTCAAATTCACTCGGACTTAGGAATTGAACCAATTCACAACCAAATTCTCATAACAGCTCATAACTTTTTCGAAGCAATAAAAAACTCTCCATATGCTGCAATTAGGCAACTAACAGATTATGATCCCACTGTGGAATCGGTGGTCAAACGTCCACGATCGATTCACCACAATGTATTATGGTGGTAAAAACTGTAAATAGTGTAAATATTTTTATTTTGCATATTCCTGACAAAGCTTATGGACTTTGCTATTTTTTCCTGACAAAGCTTATGGACTTTGATTATTTTACAATTATTTTACTTATTCAATGTTAATGAAAAATTTTTTCTTCGATCAAGTGACCATCGATAACCAATAAGGTTACTTCATCTGAAAGATCTGCCAAAATCATTTAAATAAGTGTTTTCAGTGCTTATAATTGCAAGATAACTGTGAAAATGTATAACTTCCAAGTTCCGATTAGCACGCAACGTAGTCTCGGGTTCTTTGACTGTCAGCTCACTCTGAGCTACGATGTCAACGATGTAGTTGCTATCAACTCATGATTAAGAACGATTTGATTTTGTATGTTAATTGCTAATTAAGTTTAAACGAACATCCTGCCTAATTTTGTTTAAATTTCTTTGCTTTAAAACTGCTGATTTATGCCATGTCGGGAATAAAATTACCGTAGTATGCCATGCATTAACAGAATGATTTCCTGCTTCCTGCAACTCTAAAGATTATTGCCTGAGTTCAAGTTCAAATGCCATTGATGTAACAATGCCAGTTTAATATTGCTAATCTGATTATGCTTATCCTTCTCGCCTCCGGGTGTTGATGCCAGAGGGCATCATTTCTTAATTACTACCGCTATTGGCCTATGGCAATCAGTTTGATTTACTAATCAAGACTCATAGAAGTCGATATTAGTCGTAGATTGAAGATCACAAGATCACATATCGCGGGGTCTTTTCATTAATGTAACGACGGAGTAAACTTCAATACAAAAAGTTATTAGTTGTTCTTTTTTATTTACTCCGGGATCTGATTTTTGTAACTGCTGTTTTTCATGGAAATTAATAAATGGATCTCGTTTTTCCTTTAAACTTATCGTCTGATACTTTGAGCTACGACTACATTTGGTACATCACAAATTTGTAATAATTTTTAATGCGTAGTCGCATTCCGGGTACTTTAAAAGGGTAAATCCGGGTATTATTTATAAATCCAAAACTTATCGACTTAAGTCGCGCTTTCAAGACATGTAAAACACAAGTTAAATTTTGTCAATCGGACCAGTAGAATGGAAGATAAGAATTGTCCCTTTTTTTTGTTGTTGTTTTGTTCAACGTTTGCAGAGATTAATCTTTTGAACAATTTTAATTACCATTGCAATATCGAAATTTGGTGAAACCCTATTTGAGAAACGCTGTATTAAGTGTCTGCGAAATGTATGAGATTATTTTCCAGTGGATGAAGCTTTTTCTGCCTAATCAAGGTCACTCCAAGATTTTATATCTGCATAATTTTATAATCGGTTAAACTGAAATGATCACATGTGTCATTCAAAATTCAGTGTCATGAATTCATAATTACTTGCAAGCATAGAGAAAGCATTTCTCTATTGCGAAATGTTTGGACTCAGAGAAATTAGTTATTTAGGTGGCATAAAAGGAAAAAAAATGAAAGCTTAATGTGATACGATAACTAAAATAATCAGCTCTATTCTTTTCATCATGCACCAATTTATTTTCCCCTTTCATCACCGAGTTTTTCTAGAACTCACTTTTGGGGACGTTTCTCACGGCGTAATGAGTTTTCACAAGGTGACCCTGCTGGCGGAAAGAGAAAGTTATTTTGCCATCGGATATTCTAAACTGACGGTTCATAAACGCGGATAATAATTTTCTTAGAATTTGGATCCGATGAGTTTCCACTGCACGAAATTCATTCAAGTCACGCAAGCGAGAACTGGATAGTTGAAAATAAAATTTTGGCCTTAAATTTCTAGGTATAATTTCTCCCCAGATTTCAATTCTTCAAAGCTTCAGGTATCTCGACATCTTAAATTTTTTCATTGATTTAACTAATATAAAATTTTAGTAGTATGCAGTATAGTTAAAACACCTTAAAGAAATTCTTCAAATAATTTAGACATATGTGAAAGTTTAACTATGTGTAAAAACAAATACGCACTTAGGTTTTCGGAAAACACAATTTTAATTTAATTTTAATTATAATAATACTTTATGTGTGGTTTTAGGATATAAATAAATAAAAAATAATTAGTCCAAAGAGGCTTTGTTCCTGAAGGAGTATTGTTTTCGTTTTCCGATTTTCCGTCGGATCACTCTGAATTCCCGTTTCACTTTTCAAATTTTTGCCACCAAATGTCATCGACCTGTATTATATTTGAAGAAATTAAATAATGAAGAATCTGCATAAATGCATGCATATTTCTCGCATTGTGATAAAGCGACGGTACCTAGAGCCATCCAGTTTTGAATGACGTAATCCTACTGCGAATATAGTCATCTGGAAACCTAATTTGGAATTTGTTTTATTATCGATTTTATATTCTGTAAAACATTAACTAAATTTTTGATTAACAAACTCAAGGATTTCAAAGCGAGCCATGGCAACGTTGTACAGAAAAAACATTATCTCCAGCGCGTGAGACTGTGTATCGGAAATTCTAAAGGTATGCTCAATTTAAAATTATTTTGCGATATTGTTCTTGAACTGAATTTTATGGTTTAAGGGCGAAGAACATGATATTTAATAAATAAAAGTAACACACAAAATGTTAAATAAACGCCCCTTTGGACGTAATTTAAAATCTGAAACCTTTCAGATTTCTTTTTTTTTTTTACCGAATTATAAATAACTTTATGTTTAAGGAAATAAAAACTATTATTATATCATTTTGTGTATGGGGGGTGCGTGTATTTTGTTTCACTGAAATAAATATCTGATGTGGATATCATATGACTTTCTTGTACAGCCTATTAAATTATACATATCTTTTGCTGCATTTCATTTAAATTTATTTCCTCGAATTTCATTATAAATGTATTTCTCATTCAATTAATTCAGTTCTCCTTTCGCGTGAAGATAAAAATACATAACTCCAAAAAACAAAACAAACAAAAACAAAACTGAAATCTTTCAGATTTTACATTACGCCCAAAGGGGCGCTTTTTAATGTTTTGCGTGTTACCTTTATTTATTAAATATCACGGTCTTCACACTTAAACGGGCCCACCAGCGGCTGAGCGGTAAAGACGCTGAACACTGGTAGTTCGGTCTGAGGTTCGAATCCCGCGAACGGGCTGGCTGCATGGGCGTTTTCGTGGTTTTTCCCATGTGTAACGTGTATACGAGCCAGTTAACCTTAGAAAGTCCTCCACGAAGGCATCCCTCCCTTTAGGCAGATAGCCCTCGTGTGGTTTGCCATAATTGAATAACCTAACCTAACCTAACCTAACCTGACCTTCACACTTAAACTATAAAATTCAATTCAACAGCAATATGACAAAGTAATTTTAAAATGAGCATATCTTTAGAATTTCCGATACACGGCCTCGCGCTCTGGAGATAACGTTTTTTTTTTTTCCTCGTACAGTTTTGCCATTGCTTGCTTTGAAATCGTTGAGTTTGTTAATCAAGAATTCGTTAAAATGTTACAAAATAGGAAATCCATAATAAAAAAGATTCCAAGTTAGCTTCCAGATGCCAATATTCTGTGGAGGATTACGCGATTCAAAATTTGATGGCTGTAATTACCGTTGTTTTGTCACAATGCGAAAAGCAAACATACGTTAATGCAGATTTTTCATTATTTAATTTCTGTAAATATAACACAAGGCGGTAATATTTTTGGCACCAATTTGAAAAGTGAAACGGACATTTAAAGTTTTGACGCAAATTCCAAAGCGAAATTAATAGCTCTTTAAGTTAAAACCCCATCAACCCGTTTAAAACAATTAAAAACAACAGTTTTTACAATGGAAATTAGAGTTTCTACGCAAAAGCAAGCAATTCGGCCAGTGGGCGAGAAGACAGATTTTTCGGTACTTACGTATTATCGCAACCATCTTAGTAAAAATCGAAGCTTCTACCCCAAACTCTGGTAACCACATGAATAACAATTATTCGGACAACCATGCGCGTGACAAATACTTGATTTCAAACGTCGCCATTTTCGTATGCGTTCTTTTTGTATTATTCCAAGTTCCAACGATTTTTATAATTATGATTATTAAACTGGATTTTAAAATTCGTGCTTGTAGGATTTTCCTATAATAGAAAAATGAGAGATGAAATTTCTGCGGAAGTATATTATTTTACAGCAAAATTGCTAAAAGAATCCTTTCTCAAAGCCATCGCATGCCTCCCATCAGCCGAGTAGTAAAGTCGCTAAACGCTGGTGCCTCGGTCCGAGGTTCGAATCCCGCTATGCTGGGTGCATGGGCGTTTTCGTGCTTTTCCCTATGTGTAATGTGTATATGAGCCAGTTTTTCTTAGAAAGTCCTCCACGAAGGCATCCCTCCCCTTAGACAGATAGCCCTTGAGCCTTGCGTAATCACATACTAAAACAAAGCCATCGCAACGAAATTTCCACCACAACAAAAACTCATTTGCAAGTAGGTTTACCGACTGTCTTTGAGAATAAATATATAAATGAAACACCGAATATGTATTTAATAATACGCGTGTATATTATGTATAATTTTTTACAACAGCAGTAACTGGCCTTTTTTTTTTTTTTGTAAAATTCGCCAAACTGCACCAAGGTGGTTGCGATAATACGCAAGTACCGATTTTTCTGTGCCCAAAACTGAAAGTTTACTTTCTGTCTCACTCGGTTGAAAGACACTGAAGCTGCTGCACAAACTGACTTAATTCACTGTTTTGCTGAGAGATTCAAATGTAAACACATGGGATTCTCGTTAGGCTTAGTAGTCCTTTTAAATTATTGATAATTCTATAACTATTGCATGTAGATTAACTAAAGGCATGAAAACCTTAACCAGAACATAAGAACATAATTCAATCACCTTTTAAAGAAAAAAAAAGAGCACAATTTACCGGTATATAAGAATAAAAACACAGAGCTCGCCTATATCACCGGCATCGACGAACAAGAGATATCCCGCTGTACCAAAACCACAAATCCTTTCAAAGCATCTGCAGTAACCTCACTCTTCCCCTGCAGTAACCGCAATGCGAAAACTCTTGCGCAACCACTATGAAGATAAAAACAAAGGATTTAAGCTTATAAATATTCCGGCTACGATATGCGCAGTGACAACATAACGTTGCGAGCGATAACTCAGCCTGAATTCAATATTGGGAATGATTGCACGCACTCTCTTTTGTCGCATAAAGCTTGCTTGCCAAATGACATCTCTTCGCTTAGGCGTATTCTTCTATTGTTCTAAAATGTAACTGTGTAAATAAAATTGTGGAGCTTTAAGTACCACAATTACATGGTAACAGTAAAGTTACCATAGTTTGCGTGTTGTACCAGTTAGGAAACAATGCGTCTTCAAAGACTTGATCCTGTTCCAAAATAAAACTAATGTTTTAACCATCAAGTTAGTTGTTATTTTCGCTTCAGCCATTTACTGCGCAGGATTTTCATGCAAAATAACTGGCTTCTTCTACACTAAATTCCCTTATCGTATGGATAAATTATTATCTATATATATATATATATATATATATATATATATATTCAAAGAAATGTGCTGACTGTGCCACTGGCAAATGCCAGCTGTCTTAAGTATTGCTCGACTAATGTCTTCTGTGGTCTAACGTTATGCTATTCAAATATTGCTGAGAAGCTGCTCTAAAAATAAGATACTATCACAGATTTTCATACTTTGGTGACGTCTTTTAAAAGCCTTGGGGAGGCACACGAAACGCAAAGATTAGTTGAGTTGTATGTCACCCATTAACTTAACAAATGTGAGACCCTTCTTGTCATGTATCTGGCTGCGGTGAGCCAATCAGCTGCCTGCCTCGCGGGAAGATTCCAGCAAGTGAAACAGACGAGAGTTGTCTGGTGGAAGCGTGGTAGGGCGTGTACGCCTGAGTTAAGAGTTTCAGTTTTTAGCCAGCGTGGCTGATTTCATTTGTAAGGTATTGAACACCTGTGTTTCTTCCGATTTATTTTCCTTAATCATAGAGTAATATCAACTTCATGTAAATATTGTATATAAAAGTCGTCCTTTTATAATAAGGGATTAAATTTTCCAATAACGTATTGAGTCCCGTCTCTGCCATCTCGATAAGCATGACACTTTTGACACTAACTTATGCCTAAAGAACTTAGTCTTTCACTGCAATACCATCAAAGATGTGTTCGTTCATGACGGTGTTTTATGTAGAAGCGAAATTCATTTGAAAAAATCTGATGTTACACCACATGACTTCCTGGTACGGAATATTATATTATACGCAATTTTCCTGCATTTCATTTAAACATATTGAATTAATAGTTAACGAATTTTGAATTAAATCTACTTCGTCGATAACGCATAAACCACAAAAGAATAAATGTACTCTTCAAAGTTCACTCTATTTATTTACCATAGCCACACTTCGACGCTAGGTTCACTTAACAGCGTTACATCTCTTTCATTTTATAACTCAGAATTCACAAAAATTATGCATATCATCTGAAAAATTATCTAATCGTTGCCACATGTTCTATTCAAATACTATGATAAGTCCAAAATGATGTATAAAAGAAATTAAACAAATAAAAAAGGAACAGTTTTTCACGGACGATTCAGCGCCGCTTACTTAATGCGCATGCGCTACTAATTAATTCAGTTCTCACTTCGCGGTAAGGCAAAAATACATAAAAATTCAAAATATTTTCATTAAAAATTGACAGATATAGAAAAACAAAAAACACGAAGTACAGTTAAAACAATTAAAAAAACAGTTTTTACAATAAAATTACAGTTTGTACGCAAAACCCAGCTAATAACTTAAATGATAATTCCAGTATGAATCAAGCATAATTCAATTCGCAATAATAAAAGCAGGCGTTGTCTTTGTTGTTTCGAAGCTTAGTTCCTCTAGATTAGCAACAAATCCACTATTCTGCTAAGCTTCAAATGTAAACAAATATGGCCGCTATCATAATCAAAATTAGGCTTAGCTGCACTTGAAAAGCTTTTGAATTGTTGATCATTACACAGTTATTGCATGCAGGTCAACTAAGGGCATAAAAATCTTAACCGAAAGATAAGAACAACATAATTCAATCATTTTTAAAGCAAAAAATGCACAATTTACGAACTTATAAGAATAAGGAAACTGAGCTCACTGAGCCGAATAGCAGAGCGGATATATATATATATTTATACCTATATTTATCTACTGTTGGTGCGGCCGATTACAACCAAAATGCGAGGTACGCATTTACATGTGACAGCAGTCCTGTATACAAAATTTCAATGTTCTGAGGCTCATCGTTTTTGAGTTATGCGAGACACATAACGTACGTACGTACGCACAGACGCCACGAAAAAATCTCTTCAGAATCCATTTAAATCAGTTTTATAACTATTTTGGGCTAAAAGAGTCTTTTATTCTGTCCTTGCATACGGATGTCACTTAAAAAACATCGTTAAATTGCATTCGATAGCGGTCAAAATGGATATTTTCATTGAAATATGGTACCCCAAATTTTTCGCGATTACAATACTTCTTTTATACTTCATACAAGGAAGCGAAAACGATTCTATAACTATGTGCATGGCATTCTTGTTACATTTGCGAGTTACACCTGTGTCAGTGGGAGCCGAAATAATAGTCGCTTAGAAAGGATGACCAACTATTGAAAACCATGTATATTAATATGGAAGTGACCACTGTTGTTTGTGCTGCAGATACTAACAAATGAGCGAAAATGTATGATGTAGCTGTACGATCATTCATATTCGACAGGTAACACATGTCTAGCATATTTGTTCTTTTTGCGTTTAGGACTGTTGATATATACTTCAGATCTGCAAGTTCGTCATCCTCAGCACATTGAAGCCACTCTGTGATCACTTTAGTCTGATTCATTTAACAAGTGTGATTGCTTTCACAGAAAACATGCGTTCTCGTATCGTAATCATACCATTCTTTTCACTTACTTATACGAAGTAAAGGAAGTATTGTAATCGAGAGCAATTTCGGGTATCATATTTCAACGAAAATATCCATTTTGACCGCTACCGAATGCAATTTCACGATGTTTTTGCGTGGCTTCTGTACGTGAGGACAGAATAAGGAACTCTTTTTCCCTCAAGAAATTATAAAACTGATTTAAAATGGATTCTGAAGAGATTTTTTTTCGTGGCGGCTGTGCGTTCGTATGTACGTATGTATGTACGTATCTACTTACGTACGTATGTATGTATCTCGCATAACTCAAAAACGAATAGCCTCAGAACGCTGACATTTTGTATATAGGGATGCTACAACATGTAGATGTACAGCTCCTATTTTGGTTGCAATCCTCCGCGCCAAAAGTATATAAATATATGTATATATATATATATATATCTACTCTGTTACTCAGCTCAGTTTCTTTATTCTTAACGTTGTAAATTGTGCATTTTTTGCTTTAAAAATGACTAAATTATGTTGTTCTTATCTTCCGGTTAAGGTGTTTATGCCTTTAATTAACCTGCATGTAATAATTGTAGAATTATCAACAGTTTAAAAGTTGTTTAAGCTCGGCTAAGCCTAATTTATGTTTAACATAGCAGCCATATTCGTTTACATTTGAAACGTAGCAAAGTAGTGGATTTGTTGCTGATCTAGAGAAACTAAGCTTCGCAACAACAAAAATGACGTCTTTTATTATCGCGAATTAAATCATGCTTCATCCATTCTGGAATTATCATTGAAGTTATTAAATTATCCCACATATTGACTCAGCATAGCGTCTACAACAAATTAAGTAAGTTTCTACGCCTTCAGTGGGTTTCTGCCGAGTGAGGCCCAAAGTAATCTTTCAGTTTTGTGCACAGAAAAATCAGCCGAATTGCTTGTTTTTGTGTAGAGACTGTAATTGTAATTGAAAAAAAAACTTGTTTTAATTGTTTTAAGTGTGTTTGGTATTTTATATTTTTCTGTATCTTTCAATTTTTAATATACATATTAGTTTTTATGTATTTTTGCCTTGTCGCGAAGTGAGAACTGATATAATTATATGAGAAATATATCTCTAATGAAGTTCGAGGAAATAAGTTTAAATGAAAGGCCCCAAAAAATGCGGATAACTTAATATTCCATACAATGAAGTCACGTGGTGTGCACATCAGATTTTTTTTATTTGCCAGCACTTGTGTTTAATTACTAATCTTCTCCCACACAGATCAAGTTCATTCTTTTGCAGGTTGAGGCTATTTTGAAAGTTGTTGGACTACATATAGTAAATGATTGTATTAAAATTCTAATATAAAATGTTCGAAAATTTATGAAAAATACCAGAATGTTGCTTATGAACATGAATTGAGCAAATGGCTTGACAGTTAATGAGTTTTAGAATTTTTAGAGATTTTTGAATTGCAAAATGGGCTTAGTGTCTACAACAGAATTCAAATGCTACCCAAAATGGTTATCTACATACCAAAACTGGGATTAAAGAAAGAGTTAACTCTGAATTATGTAATTATCTCAAATCAACATAATTTCTCTATCTGTTTCAGGTCCTCTGGTCAGTGTATTGACCCATTATACGTCCCAGCGCAGAGCTTGCCTTTTGGGTTCAGCCATTGCTACTTTTGGCGTGGCTAGCTGCTTCTTTGCTGAGAATGTCCTGTGGATCAATATTTTCTACGGTCTTGTACATGGTAAGTTCCATTTACATAAGTGACCCATTTCAGAGACCCTCTTGAAAGGAAATTTAACTGGGTTTAGAGAACACTAGCCTATTTTTTTCTGTAAGATTAAATATCACGCGTAATTTTAGTATTTTTAGCTGAAATGGCATATTTATGACACATATTTTCCGTTTAGTGTTTAAAGCACATGAGCATTTTTCATCTTATAAGGAAATTCATGTTCATATACATTTATATCGACATGCTTCAATGGAATTACCACGTAGCGCATAACAAAACATACATAGTATGGCTATCTTTGAAATGCATGATATGTTAGGCATTCGAAATGTAAATTAGAGTTAAAAAAATTATGGAACTTTATATAAGATACTGCTTTGCCAGCCGAAAGAGACTGGTCACGTGATTTACTGATCGCTCCGATTTGTTTCTCGGAGTGAAAATAGGGAAGATGGGTAGCTGCGGATAAGTTCTGCTGTGCAATACAGAGTCTCTTGCTTAAATGCCGACAAGAATAAATAAATACAAACAACGTATAAAGGGGAAATGCATAAAATGGAAAATTACTGAACAAAAATCAGTTTAAAATTATCACGAGAATAACATACACACACACACAGAAAAAAAAACACATCTATAATAACCTTTTAGAATTTATTTTAACGATTGTAAGCTAAAATAATTGCTGTAAACATGTCTGAAAAATTAATTACACTAATTATTTACATTAAAAATTAATTATTTGCATAGAAGTCTTTAAGATAGTACAAAATTAAAGAATTTCTTACTTTGGGTTTCATTAAGCAATTATGCAAAAACAATAATAAAAATATTTCAGTTGGAAATTTAACCTTCGTTCTCTGTCGAATCGTCATCATCGTCCAAGGAAATAACTAAAGAGTCGCACATTTCTTCAAGTATACCATCTTTTTCCCAGTAAGCGTTTTCCAAGCTTTCTACGTGTGCACAATAGTTCTTCCATTTTTCAATTGTAACATTTTCTATAGCGTGTTCAGTAAGCTTTAAGAGTTTTTCCATGTTTATATCTGCCGTTATGTTTTGTGCACGAATAAAATGTTTGATATCTGCCCAAACATACTCTATAGCATTTATGTCACAGTGATATGGTGGCAGTCTCAATGCTGTGAATCCATGTTCTTCTAACATGACTTCAAATTTATGTTTTTTTCGGCGGCAAATGTTCTTTAACAATGTTCAACAGTTCGATCTTTCGCATATTAGGTGAGTACACAATATTGTTTGAAGTAAGCCAATCCATTATACTCTGCTTATTATGAGATGAATTTGGGGGCTTGTTCAGTTGCACTGTCTATTACAACAATTGAATCCTTTGGTAAATTCGGAATCAATTTTTCTGTTGCCCATTTTTCAAATATATTCGAATTCATTTGCCCGTCGTAATCGCCTGTGCTACAATTAGCTTTATAAATTAAATTTGTGTTTGGAATAACTCCATGAGCAAAAATATCGAGCAAAAAACACAAAAGTATTAGACAATAATTAATTGTGACTTATACAACGATCTTGAGATGGAAAGAACTAAATTTAAACAAGCGCAAAAGGGAGAAGCTAAGAACACTCTGAGGTTACTGAAGGAAATTCCAAGCAAGTGTATTTTTCCGTCCCTCCAGACCTTCCTTTCTCCCCTTGGCTTGTTCCATTTTCTTGGCAGCTCGCCAAACCCAGTCTCTCTCGCTTGGGCAAGCAGTATTCTCTCCCTCCTTTGCGCACGCCTTCGTGATGTAATTGGAAGCATACTCGACGCATATTTGAGACGTCCAGGTCTCGAACCCCGACGAGGGCAGTGCACATTTTTCACGTCTCCTGCTTCAAAATAACCGAATGACTCCACAAATGGTGCTCGAACTAAAAGGTGGTGGAGGATACTTTGTCACCACCAGGATTTGGGGATTGGTTCCCCCAATCTCCAATCGCTTTTTAAAAGGGGGAAGTATATAACATATTTTCTCCCTTCTTTCCGCTTGCCTTCGTGGTGTAATTGGGAGTATACTGAATGCGTATTCCAGAGGTACATGGTTCGAGTGCCGGCGAGAGCATGTCTTCTCCTTCAAAATAACCTAATGGTTCTACAAGTTTTAAAATTGAAGCAGAGCCGAGCCATTAAGTTCATATTACTATGAAATATTAGAAATATAGTAATAATGCAAAGTAAGTATAAGGACAGTTATTCTAAAAAGTACACTTTCGAGGTAATCTGAAACAAGAGGCATTGCTAGATAATGGTGGTAAAGAATCTGATGTGTACACCACAACTTCCTTTCACGGAATATTAAATTATACGCATTTTGCATTTCATTTAAACTTATTGGATTGGATGAAAACTACTTCGTCGATAGCGCATAAACCACAATAGAATAAAGGTACTCTCAAATTCACTACATTTGTTTGCCATAGAGACACTCTGGTGCTAGGTTCACTTAACAGCGTTCCATCTCATTCATTTTATAACTCAGAATGCACAAATATTACGTATATCGTCTAGAGAATTACCTAATCGTTGCCACATGTTCCATTCAAATACTATAATAAATCTAAAACGATGTGTAAAAACATTAGACAACATCAACGAAAAAAAAAGTTTTTTCACAGACGATTCAGTATTTCTCATTCAATTAATTCAGTTCTCACTTCGCGACAAGACAAAAATACATAAAAACTAAAAATATCTATATTCAAAATTGCGAAGTAAATCTTAAACACTTATTTCCTCGAATAAATTCCAGAATCGCTTACGCATGATTTAATCCGCAATAATAAAATAAGGCGTTATCTTTGTTGTTGGGAAGCTTAGTTTCTCTAGATTGGCAACAAATCCTCTATTCCGCTAAGTTTCAAACGTAAACAAATATGGCTGCTATGTGGCCAAAAACATTAGGCTTAGCCGCACTTAAACAACTTTTGAATTGTTGATAATTCTACAACTATAACATGTAGGTTAACTAAAAGGCATAAAAACCTTTACCCGATGATAAGAACAACATAATTCAATCATTTTTAAACCAAAAAAATGAACAGTTAACAAACATATAAGAATAAAGAAACTGAGCTCATTGAGCCGAGTAACAGAATGGACATATATACATACCTTTCGTGAGGCCGATTGCAACCAAAATAGAAGGTGCACATCTACATGTTACAGCAGTTCTATATACAAAATTTCAACGTTCTGAGTCTATTCGTTTTTGAGTTATGCGAAATACATATATACGTTCATACGTACACACAGATGCTACGAAAAAATCTCTTCAGAATGCATATTAAATCAGTTTTATAATTTTGGGGGGGAAAAA
>KK115627.1:292575-331224 GCA_000611955.2 Stegodyphus mimosarum | reverse complement strand
GTTTTTTTGTTTTTCTGTCCTTACGTACGGATGTCACGCAAAAACATCGTTAAATTGCATTCGATAGCGGTCAAAATGGATATTTTTTTTAAATATGATACCCAAAATTTTTCGCGATTACAATACTTGCTTTGTACTTCGAACAAGGAAGTAAAAAGACAAATTTTGCACGTTAATGCATTATTTTTCAAACTGTCTCCAGAAGTAAGATCACTGAGACTTTTAAATTGCTGTGTTAGGTAGCTAGCGGACGTTTCACTGATAGTACCAAGTATATTAACTAATGTCGAGCATAATATTATTAAGAAAGATAAGCATTATTTGGGAAGGAAACTGCGCAGAAAGGGACAAAAGATAGCTTCAAGAAAATCACAACGAATTGTGTTAAGTTACGAAGCAGAGTATGCCTAGGTGTAGGAAAGCAATAGCTAAAGAATTACCAAAAAGTGCATCTTGTGAAATGGACTTATCAGCTACCGAGCGGTAAAATCGCTGAACACTGTTAGTTCCGACCTGGGTTCGATACCGCGCGAACGGGCTGGGTATAGGGTCGTTTTCGCGTTTTGTCCATGTGTAACGCGTATACGGGCCATTTTACCTAAGAAAGTCCACCACGAAGGCATCTATCTCCTTAGGTAGATAGCCCTAGTGCGCTTTGCTATAATCAACTAAACGAAACCAAGCTAAAACCAAGCATCCTGTGAAATATTTACGTGTTTAAGTTCTACTAAATACTTGCTCTGTTTGACAAGTGAGGCCAACAACATTTGGCTCAATAAATTTGTGATAAAATGGCTTGGTAAATTTACTTTAAAAAGCTAAAAAGCAACAACAGTGCTGTTATTAGACGTAAATCATAACTTTATCGGATGCAACATGGAGAAGAGATAACCTATATTAACAAATCTTTTGTTAACCCTTTGCACTCGAGGTCTTTTTCGTTCGGGCGAATCAGCAAGTAGAGATGATTTTCCTCACATTCAGTGAATTTCTTACAACTAATTTAAAGTTATTTCACGCTCAATTAAAAGGAATAGAATGGTTTTTCTATGTCTGAAGATACTTGCAATCTTGCGCCTATTCCGCGGTATACAAACAGTATTCTTTGCAGTAATTGTTCGGATTCTCTACCCGTTATCAGTTCTTAATTTTTCCCCTCTCTCTCTCTTTCCTGTTCACTGTCGCGTACGTTTTAACGATTCTGTTACACCGACTTTTCGCCTTCTTACACCTATTACGTCATCGCTATCTTCATAACTGCTTTCCTTCTCTCTATCGTCAAGTAATCTATCTAGAGACGTAATTTCATTCTTCATCAATGAAAAGTCGAATTCATCATCATTTAAAGTAATTCCTTCTTCATATTCCGTGTTTATTTGGCTCCGTAACTTTGAAATACGAGGCGTATTCGGAAACTAAGTACCGTTTTGAAAAAAAAAAAAATAGTAAAACAATTTTTTCGAATCTAATTTTATTTTTACATGAAAATACATGTCTTAAACTATTTTTCAACATAGTTTCCGCCAATGATCAAACACTTGTCATAGCGGGTGACCAGTTTTTGTATACCATCGTCAAAGAAACTTCTCGCCAGTTTCGATAACCACGACTCCACAGCATTTTTCGTGTCATCGTCAGATCCAAAGCGCTTGCCACCAAGCTCGCGCTTCATGTGCAGGAGCAAGTGATAGTCGGACGGCGCCAAGTCCGGGCTGTACGGCGGGTGATCGAACTGCTCCCAATGAAACTGTCGAATTAACGATTGAGTGACACCAGCAGTATGGGAACGAGCATTGTCATGGAGCAACACAATTTCTTTACTGAACATTCCTCTTCGTTTGTTTTGAATGGCACGCCTTAGTTTTGTTAAAGTCTCACAATATCGTGCCACATTAATGGTTTCACCTCTGGGAAGAAATTCAGTAAGCAAAACGCCTTTCCTATCCCAGAAGACAGTGCACATGATTTTTTGTGATGACATTGTCACTTTGAATTTTTGTTTTTTCGATTAATGAGTGTGTCTCCACTCCATCGATTGTTGTTTCGATTCTGGTGTGAAATGACACACCCAAGTTTCATCACCTGTCAAAATTTGGTTTAAAAAGTTTTCTCCCTCATTACTGTACCGCGTGAGAAATGTCGGGGCACTACCAAGTCGCTTTGTTTTGTGAACATCAGTGAGCATTTTTGGAACCCATCGGGAACACAGTTTGCGATAATTCAAGCAGTCAGACACAATTTCGAACAAAACAGTACGTGAAATTTGTGGAAATGCCTCCGAAAGAGTTGTCATTGTGAAGCGTGTGTTCTCATGAATTGCTTCATCAACTTTCCTTACCAAATCATCGGTGACAATAGAAGGCCGACCACTCCGAGCCTCGGCGTGGACATTTGTTCGACTTGCATTAAACATTCTTACCCACTTTCTCACCATTCCACCACTTATCGCGTATTCACCGTAAACTTCTGTCACTTGACGATAAATTTCGGCCGGTTTAACATTCCTCGCGTTCAAAAATTTAATCACGGCACGAATTTCACAGTCAGCGGGAGAACTAATTGTCTTAAACATTTTGATTGTGCACAGAGAACTGAAAACACAACATATAGGAACCAAAATGGCGACAATTGAAAGTCAGGGAACAAGAAAGACTAGTGCACATGCGCGGGACGCCTACCACAGCGCTGCGACGGCGCTAGAATGAAACGGTACTTAGTTTCCGAATACGCTACGTATATACTAGCGGAATTAACTGATGCCAATTAAAGCTGTGGGGGATGCGCTAGGAACTGTGGTATTTTACGAATCGAGATTGTGCTGAAAGACATCGTTCACCGATGAACGTCTAAGACAGTGTTCTGTGATTAGTATTTCACTTTGAAACTAAGATACGATTGTCTGTAAAGGGAAGCACGAGATCATGCGTCACGCTTTCTTTTGCGCCAGTCAGCCCGTGGTGTAAGAAACAGAGGCATTTTTAGAACATAAAATTATATAGGTCTTTTTTACTTTACTTTGTCGTACTTTCACGAGTCAAACTCCTAGTCACATTTTCGTGCTGGGCCCACCAGCGGCCAAGCGGTAAAGCGCTGAACACTGGTAATTCGGTCCGAGGTTCGAATCCCGCGAACGGGCTGGCTGCATGGGCGTTTTCGTGGTTTTCCCCATGTGTAACGTGTATACGAGCCAGTTTCCCTTAGAAAGTCCTCCACGAAGGCATCCCTCCCCTTAGGCAGATAGCCCACGTGAGCTTTGCCATAATTGAATAACCTAACCTAACCTAACCCATTTTCGTGCTGAGCATGAATATGTGCCACCCTCTTCGCAGCTTCTGGTCAAATTTGGATACTATAATTCGGGCTCCTTTTTCCGATTATGAATTTTATATTAGACGCTAGACAATTTAGTGGCGCAAATAATCACTAGTGGGCATAACGGCTGAAAGCTTATCAAATTCATCATTACAAAAGCCGAAGCAGAAATTTAATTGCTATAATCGTCGTTCAGTTTTAAGAATAACATTACTTGACCTAGTCTCAATACCCGTAATTCATTTTTAAGTTGTAGTTTATTAAGTGCTATCATTTATTTATATGTTACTAGCGGAAGTACCCGATACCAGTTAAGTTAGATTGAGAGTAATATACCTAACAACAGAGAGAACGGTACCCCTGTAATCCTTCTCTAATACCGATGCAAAAATTGCGGTTCATAGTCATACAATTATCAGTCTGGTGCCATGTGGATCCCATATAAAAAATTTTGGTAGAAAAATGAACGAATTATATCAGCAATAATGGCGCGCTGCCTTTAATGATTTCCGTCTTTCTAAGCAAATGATCGTAAAATGTCAGTTCCATCCAATTTTTCACCTCCCCTTTTTTTTATTTTTCACCACCATTTCATATTAAATTTTAGTCGATTAAATGTGGCACAACATTGTTCATAATTGATCAGAAATCAATAACGCGAGCAAACACACAAAGAGGCATTTTTCTTTATATATATAAATAGATTTGTAAAACTTACAAATTTTTTATTAACAAACTTTACGATTTGAAAAGCGAGCAGTAGAAAAAGCTTTCGAAATAAAGCATTTTTGTAGCCAACCCGTGACACTGCTGCCATTCGCGTAAATGAGTGCGAAAACTAGCGCTTTCAGAGTTTTTAATTACTAACGTACATATTGCTATGCTTTGCAGAGCAAGTAATCTGTCTTCACGTTGTAGTAAATGTTCCAGTTCAAGAATAGTTAATGCCATACTGAAGGTGCGATGTCTAATTCTAAGAGACTGTGCTAAGAAACGACGTTGTTAGAACCTAATGTGTGTTATATATGACACAAGTTTGTACTTTATGGCTACTATCTTCTAACGTCAGAAGAATAACTGCTAATACATTAGTCAATTACTGTTTTCAGTTTCCGATGGGCAACTCTGTTCCTTTGTAGATTCCGGAACCAGTTTGGCTAAACTCTGGCTCTTGGCTGCTTGAGGCTGTTAAGCGCTGTGTGAGCGCAAGAGAACACGAAATGGTCTGGATGACCCTCCTTCCCACATTCACAGTTGCCATCCTCTCTTAAGCCCAAAGCGGCAGAGGTACGGAGGGAAGGGCCCATGACCAGTGAGGAAATACGTCATATAATTACTGTTGGTCTAGATTGTTGTCTTGACCTTGGGATTGAGATTATATATTCGTCTCGCTGTGGAGGCTTGACCCCAGCGTTCTTGCCATATTCTCAGGAGCTGTTGCAGTGTCTGGCTCTTTAGGTCCAAGACTGGCCTGAGAGTCGGGACTTCTCGTAAAAGGATGAGTCCGCTGCTTCCTTTGCAATATGATCTGCTCTCTCATTGCCCTCTATTCCCGTATGAGCCGGCACCCAGATGAGTGAGGGTCTTTGCAAAGCAGGCATTTGGGTTAGAATATCTCTAACGCTACTGACGATAGGGCTGCGAGAACGAATTCCAGCTATCGCAGGGAGGCTTGAGGCTGAGTCTGTATAGATGATATTGGGCGCTGTGGGATTATTCTTCAGGTGGAGCAGAGCTGCTCTGATAGCTATGAGCTCGGCCTGGAAGACGGAATTTTCAGAAGCGAGCTTCCTTTTCCATTCATACCTTAAAGCTCCATTAGAAAGTATACAGAATCCGCTTCCCGTGTCCCCTGGAGTTTTAGAGCCGTCAGTGAAAACACCATTCGCCAATCCCGCGTCCGGTGGTCTATTAAAGTAGTGGAGTCCACAAGCTTATTTTAAGCTGGGTGCAGGGAGCTTGCGGTTTGTGATACTCATAATCTGTATGAATATGAATTTGTCTCCAGAGGCTCGTGGTGCGCCGTAGCCTGCTTATGTTAAACACTGCAGCCTCTCGTTCAACTAATAGGTCTAGAGGCGGCGTGCTTGAGATAATTTGGGGGACTGCCGTTGACGTGATGCGATAAGCCTTATAAATGAGAAGTTGGTGTCGCTGTAAAGAGAGTAGTGAACGTCTCATTTGGGAAGAGTACGGTATAGAAGGGCCCGGGTTCGAATATCTGAGAAGACATGTTCGTAAATGTAAAGTGTCGGTGAGGCATGGCGGCACTCTAAATATGCGGCGAGTCGAAAGCCCTCTCGTGTGACTTGGTGGGAAAGGAGTGGGTGACCTCGGATTCTCCTTCCTAGGTGCTCTCCCTCAAGATTGGGGGTGGAAAATAGAAGTCCAACTTTCTTTGGAGTAGGCTCTAGTAACCATTGTTCCATGTGATAATGAACATGACAACAACAACAGCCAAACGACCTCCACGGCATCAGCGCCAGAAGGCAAGCTTTCGTGGGCATCGAGAGTCTTTACTGCTTGGCACACAGATACAAATACAATGCAGTCTTAAGAAGCTTTCGGAATAATTCCGCATTGTATGAAATAAAAAAAAGCGATAGAACATCTCGTATCAGATACAGACATAACTCTATTCCTCTCAAACAGCAAGAATTTTATATGATGACCTTGTCGAATTTTGAAATGGCACTCGCAGAACAACCACCTGGAACAGTGTCTGGCGATATAATGACTGAACGCACGATTATCCATCATATTATAATGAGTTACTTGTAGAGCGGCATTTTAATCATTTTCTTTCTTGAACTGAAAGAACACCGGTTCAGAGACTTTCATCCAATGCGAGATCATTATTGTAAGGTTCCAAGATTTCTTCAAGTAATTTTATCAGAGTTTGCAGAAGATTGCAGGTCCCGCAGGTGACTGTTTTACCAGACAGTATAAATAATTCTGTTTCAACTATTTGTCTAACATAAATACATTCCTGAAACTTCTTGAAAAGGAGTTTCCTTGAATTATGTTCAGTACTGAAAAAGACTGTTCATTTTGGAAAATCATAATGAAACACCTGGATTTAAGAGCTACGAAATAAAGCCTAAAGCGGGGACAAAATAAAAATAATAAATAAATAAATAAATAAAAAGTTTGAGTAATTGTGAAAAGAAATAAAATTATTTGAGCTCAAATTAACGGGTTCAAGGTAGTCCGACGGAAAATAAGCAACTATAACGAGTGGTCGTTGTATTTCAATGCCTAGCCGGTTTGAGCACGGGTTTGAAGGTCATCGTTCGTTCGAATAGTAAGTACTTCAGTGGAAAGGTCATTCAAGCATACATTGAAGACATCATAATTACAGCGACCTTTTCTTTATGCTATAAACTTGATTATCAGGAATTTTTCCTAGAATTACAGTGGCTTTGACCTGAACAGCAAAAATTTCAGCTAAAATTTTCCTTACCTCATTTATAAAATTGCAATATCGATTGTTGGAGAAGAATAATGATAAACACTATAAGTAAACACTAGTCTAAAAATTGCTGAATTATTCTAAAAATTTCGTTTTTGCAACGTGGTTAAATACGTAGTTTTCCTTGCAACTACTTATATATACATCATTGGGCATCATATGTCTAATAAATATACGACTTTCAATTGTAAGGAAAAAATTATTAATACTTTTAATTCTGCAATGATGCTTTTCTAAGTTTAATTAACCAGTTTTAATGCCCGCTTATCTCATATTTTTCAACTTCTATCTTCACTTGGCTTTCAGATTTTAGTTTCCATATCTTAATGGTCCAATTCGTCTTTTAATTAGAAACCTTTGGGAATGGTCCAATTTTTTTAAAGCTATAATTTTATTAATAAGGGTTAAGCTATTCAAATATGGCAAATCACACGCAGGTATGTGCGTAAGAAGAGAGATGGCTTTGTGGAAGACTTCCTAAGGTAAAGTTGTAAGGTGTATCTCCCGCGTTGCTCATTTTTCATGTCTCCTGCTTCGAAATAACCTAATGTCTCTCCAAAGTAAATCATATTCACGTTACCCGTGAAGAAAATCACGAAACCAACCTCTCAGTGAGCCCTTTCGCTGAGTTTGAACCCAGGTCGGACTACTAGAAAATCTCTGGAGACGGAAAATCTGGAGTTGATTGCATATTACGTGGGTTGTCCTTGGGGGTATGGCTCCCCTTGGTCAACACATGGGGAATGACTTTCTTCGCTTTGCTCTAGTATTTTCATAGTGGCAGCCAAAGCTATCCACTGCACATATTTATTACGCCACTTTCTATATTCGTCGTTCGCTCACGTCCCCCTGGGTTGACGGTGGGTTGCGCCCCCATGGAACACCCAAGGGGTTGGCCGCTATCACCGTGTGAGGCAACAGCTAGGTCTGGGAGTCCCTACTCCTGTCAGAGTTTCATTTCCGTTTGGCAATGATCCTTAGGTCGGAAGCCACCCTACTGGAAGAGTTGTCAGAGTTGCATATGGAACTTTATAATACGAAATTGGGCGGCAGCAAAATCATAAAATGTTTGTTTCTTAGGAATAAAACTTTAATCATAATATCTGTATTCATGCTCTTATAACTGAATGCCATCAACATAAAGGAATACTCAGGCACACAATCTGCAGCTCGAAAGACAAGAGGCCTCAGAATAAGTATGACTCAACTTAACGGCGTTTCATTTATAAACACTCCATAACGACATTTAATAAATAAGTTATCAAATTGATAATTCAGAATCCAGTTTCTCTCATATGGGATAAGCAACATAATTAAATCTCGAATATGCACCAAAAGAATAAAATTTTGATTCTGTAAAACCATAATCCATCTTCTATCAAATATCCATCATCTATCATCATTTTCTGATTAATACACTGACTGCCAATAAGTATTTGGACACCTATGCAAATGACGATATCTGTGGTCCTAAGGCACGTCACGGACTCCGCCGGTATACATCGTGTAGGAAACAGCATCGGCTTTAGTCGCATGCAAGATGCCCCGCAGTTTTGAGCTCTCTGACTTCGAGAAAGGTATAATTATCGGGTATCACAAATGTGGCCGATCCTTTAGGGACACATCTAGCGATCTGAAGTACCCAAAATCGACAGTGGCCTATGTGATTAAGAAGTGGAAGGTGAGCGGTGATTGCTGGAATGTGCCCCGAGTCGGCAGACCAACGAAACGGGAAGATAGAGACCGACGAGTGCTGTCCAGAGAAATTCGGAAGAACCGCACCCGACCGATGGCCCTCTCCGCGAGGAGTTTCAACAGGCATCCGGGAGTATTATTTCAATGAATACCATCCGTAAGGAAGCACATCTGCTTGGTTTTCATGGTCGTGCTGCTGCCCATATGCCTTTGATCACAAAGTCCAACCCGCTGATCGGTTAATGTGGTGCAAAGCACATCGAAATTGGACCGTAGGTCAGTGGAAACGGGTTCTTTGGAGTGACGAATCAAGGTTCACCCTTTACCGTTCGGATGGCAGGGTCTGGCGTCTACCTGGAGGACGTCTCCTGCGAGAATGCATCGTGCCAACAGTCACGTTCGGCGAAGCTGGAATTATGGTTTCGGGTGTTTCTCCTGGTATGGGCTGTGACCCTTGGTCCCCATTCATGGTAAGCTCAACTCCGATGCCTACTTCACTAGTTTGGATGACAATGTGCTTCCTACGTTGTGGCAGTTTTACGGGTTGGACCTCTGTTAGTTTCAGGACGACAATGCCAGTTGTCATGTTTTCGACGTTAACCAAGGCTCGGTATGGTGCCAATGGAGTTCATCGAATGGACTGGCCTGCCCAGAGTCCAGACGTGAACCCTATCTAGAACCTCTGGGACGAGTTGCATCGCCGAATTCAGGGGTGCACTACCCGTGCAAAATCGGTGAAGGAACTTCTATGTCTTCTGCAAGCCGAGTGGAAGAAAATACCACTAGTTGTCATACAAAGACTTGTGGAAAGTATGCCTCGGAGGGTCCACGCTGTAATTACCTCTCGTGGAGGCTCTACCAACTATTGATTTTGAATAAAGTTAGTTTTTATTTTCTATCACAGGTATCCAAATACTTTACTGGTAGTCACTGTATTAGGTTATCTTCTTTTGTCTCAAAGGTTCCCTAAGCAGGCCATTAAGTTTATCTTGGCTTCTAGTATAAGTAAAAGTATGGGGTGATACCAGCGATATACCATGGGTCAGTTGCTAATGCCTTCCATACTAGCTAAGCTTAAAAAAATAAAATTAAAAAAAAATTGTAAAATTTATAAAAGTTTACGAAGAAAGGTGAATTGAGCGACTGAAGTTTTCAAAAAAACCTAGAGTTTACTTGTTATGGTACATCGTGCAGAGTTGCCAACTCTCTCGATTTCCATCCGCTCTCCCGTCAACTCGATTTACAATATATTTATCCCGATTTTCTTTTATTCTTAAAATTTCTCACGATTTTTATGTAGTTTGGCTTAATACTTCGTTTTTTGCATCCCCAAAAAAGTGATTTGTGGTGTCTGAAAGCACCTTGTTTTTAAGATAATTAAGGTTACCTTGTTTTTCTATAGACTGCATAGAAAACCAAAGTAGTTTCTTCACTGAAAATTATGCCGCGCTTCTACTTTGGAGTGAGAGCACGTGACCGAAAACGTCATTTTCCATTTCTCTAACGAGGATCGAGTGTCATAACGTATCATCTGGCACACATTAGCCATTGAGCACAAAGCAAGATCGAGGTCGTTATTTCGTTCACCTTGTCATTAACCTGTGTGAACGTACGTGCTTTCGAGAAATATTTTAAGAAATTACGATACTTCGTATTAGTTACGTCTGCGAAAAAGGTAAAATACTCATGTACACTGCACCAAAAAGAAGGGGGGGCGACAGTTCTATATCTCCCGTTCTACTAGCCCGATTGACAAAATTCAAATTGCGTTTTCCATTTCTCGAAAGCGCGACTTAGGATAAGTATTAGATTTATATATAGCATTGTTCTAATATAGGTATTTTGACACAAAATCGGACTTCTTCTGAAATGACATGATACTTTTTTCATATTTCGATTCTGCGACTCAAATCATGCCAAACTGCCAAGTTTTGTAAAAATCGCAGGAGTAGTTTTTAAAAAATTAGCTCTCAAAATTTAGCTCCTCGATGTTAATTCAGTTTGGTATGTATTTATTAATATATCTTTTTTATTACACTTACTTGATTCCTTCTTTCACAGTTCGACATTTAGGTTCACTCCAAACAAAATTCACCCATTTTTATGATTTATTTTTAAAATTTGTATTGTTAAATAATTTTTATAAATTTTTTTAAAAAACTTTTGAATTATGACCTTTAAAATTTTTACAATCAACTTGAAGTAGATGTATTTCTAAGTATACTTACAAACAATTAAAGCTTTTGATTCAAAATTTTCAAAGATATACGTGAATTTATATATTGACGCATTTTGAAATTTGGCATATTTGTTGAAAGCGATAATAACATCTAATGTGGTTTACGCACTTTGCTAAAATTATTTGAAAGTAGAACGATGTGCCGCTTTTTCCTTTCATCCACAATGTAAAAAGGCAGGAACGATGCCACTTTTTTCCCTCCCCTGCACAATGGAAGGGAAGGAAAATAGGTTGCCACGTATTGAGAAGTTTGCCAAGTGAATTATTCTTGGCTCAAACTGAAAAAAATTCGCCAAGTTAAATTTTTGAATTTCTCGGTAAATTTCACGCCAAATATTACAAAATTGAATATTTAGGCATAATTTGAGTCGTAGAATCGAAATATGGAAAAACAAATTGTATGTTATTTCAGAAAAAGACCCATTTTGTGTCAAAATATCTATGTTAGAATAATGCTTTATATAAATCTACCATATATCCCAAATCGCGCTTTCCAGACATGAAAAACGCAGTTTGAATTTCGTCAATCGGCCCAGTAGAACGAGAGATATCGAACTGTTCCTTTTTTTTTTTTTTTTTTTTTTTTTTTTTTTTTTTTTCCCGAGCAGTATACTTTTCAAAAATCGCACACAGATGACAAGGACAGCATGAGTTCTATTTAAAAAAAAAATACCAAAAGTTTATTTTTTCTGTGGAAACAAAGGACCAAAAAGTTATTATTAATGCAGAATGTACTGTTGGCATTTAAGAATTAGTAACTGAACTTTCAGATATTAATTAGTAACGATTCGACGATTATTAAAAAGTACATTTTTATCATTTAAAATTTTTTTTTTTCTTGAAAATAAATCTTCCGATTTTTGAGTGTCGTAGGTTGGCAAGTATGAATTCTTGCAATCCAACTGTTCACCCCGCATCCAGTAGTTATTAAAAATAACGATTAAAGACATAAAGAAATGACAACGTAATATCAATACCATTTGAAATTTTCAAATTAAACTGAGAACATCTGCTTTGATGCAACAAAAGTTAGACAAAATTAGACAAATAAACAAAGAGATAAACAAAATAAGTACCGAGAATATAATCTTTTAAAGAACTTCACTAGTAATACTAAATAAGTGTTCACGGAGTCATATCGTTTGGAAATAAGATCAAAAGACACCGTGAGTTAGAATCTGTGAGATTGGGGATTCAAGAATGCAAAAACTGGGATTACAGAAAACAATTCTGACAGACGACCAGCACAATTTTATAAAAGGTTTATGGTTTATCCTAAGTTTATAACAGTTGCTTTTAAGCTCCTTTCCTTTCTATTCTAATTTCAGCTTACAAATTCCTTACCAGAATGTGTTTTTAGAATCGCGTTAAATGCAAATGAATAGTAGATAGTATTTAAGTCGGAAGTTTCACTGACTTCGGGAGAGAATCAGAGTTCCTGACTAGCGCGCGTTTCCCTTTTGGCCACGTCTTTCCTAAGCTGTTTCTACGCTCGGCCGTATTACGGACCTTTGATAGCTTCTAGATAATTCGATATTTAGGGGCCAACTAGTTCAGAATTGTGTCAGCTTCGGCTAAATCTCTTTAGTTAGTCATTAGTTAAGTTCTTATGTTTTCGAATTTAAGCCCAAATGGAGGCTTTGCTATACGTCCTGAGAAAAGGACCGACTGTACACCTTTAGTTTGAGAAATAAAGGGTAATTAACCTTTCTTGAGTCTTAGTTTCTGTTTCTGGACTTACGAGATTATTCGCTTATCAGTTCACTAGGTTCCTCCACACTTAGCTATTAGATGAAAGGGAGGAACACTACAAAAGAACTTAAAATAATACGCTAGAGCAGGTTATTACAGTTTATAAACTTCACAATTGGAAGCCCTTTTGAACATATTCACAAGATGTAAAAATTCATTAAATTTACACGGCATGAGGAACTTATTCTTGCCAAAAGATTTAGGCTGTACGAAGAGAGTCGTTGCATAAGTTTTTGAAACGCCGGATACTGATGTTTATCATTTTAGAAACCTTTGGAATGCCAGGCGATTTTATGTGATTATTCTCAGTTAAGGAGTATGAAAAAGCGTAAAGATCAAGAGTTTCCTGTTCCCCACATATACAGATGTCAGAGTTTGCCTTATTTCTTGCGTAGAAATATGTGGGGAAGGGTCTGTGCCCTCTGTAGAGTAATTTAATGAAGGATTCGAGTACAGAGATGCGAAACTTACATTGTGGATCAACACAAATCTTGTCAATATTTTGAAGCAGGTTGTTTTAGTTGGTATTTAAATTTTGAACGAGAATTGATTTGAATTTTGAACATGGGACGATGATTTCAATACCATCTTGATAAAGAGCTGCTTCTTTGGCTAGTTCATCCGCCTGATCATTATCAAAATATCTTTTGATCCACGAAATTTGAATTTTGTAGTTTGGAATTAAAGCAAGAAGAGAATTTATGTCTTAAACTTTATATCGGAAACTAAACGTCATTTTTTTTTCCAGCAATATATGCAACTGGAGATGTACTACTCGAATGGCTTCTGTATACATTAATTTTCATCACAGATTTACATAATTGATTTCGCACAATCATGTAAATCTGTGATGAAAATTATTGACAGTGAGCGTCTGGCAGTGGGAATCAGTGTATGATTTTTGCTCCTTATTGCCATCACTATTTGGCTTATTTTACTAATTTTGTTGTTACCATTGTTTGCGTTTGTTGTTCGCTGCTTTTTTTTTGCTTGTTTTGTTTTTGTCTTTCATGTCTGCGCTTGTCTAAGTGTTTGTATTTGTTCTTTTTCTTCACTTTTATGTTTATAATTATTATTAACACATGATTATTTTCACTTAGATATTTTGTTTCAATTTCCCCTTTGCTGAAATGGGCGTCGCCTGTCATAACCATGTGACCAACTTGTTGGGTTAGGCGGGTCGGGCTGCGCCTGCTACTGCTACTGCTACCATATTTAATCATTCATTTTCCTTTTAGTATTTTAACGCCAGGTTCCGAAAATTTAAAAAATATTCCCGCAATTATCCCATTCCGCATTGCGTTCAGAGAACGACCTTCCGTAAATTTTAAGATGAATTATCCGCCAAAGGACCCGTATTTCGGTTTTATTACGTGTCTGGACAGTACCCCCTACATAGATGTAGGGGCATGGGGACCAAGCTGGTTGCAGACGTGCTGAGGAAGTTTTCGATTGTCAACCTCGCTTTGAGAAGACGAAGGGGCCTTAGGAACAAGCGAACTAACACGCATGGTCCACAGGAGGGTAACACACTCTTCTATCACGAAAGAACTTCGGTAGGACTTTGCGTGAAACCGATCAAAGACAAGCCCAAAGCAGGAGCGGTAGCCATATCTTAACAGCCGTCCAGTATCACGTCCTTGCCCAAAGACATAACGCTAGGATGGAACGGCGAGCTGCATGCCGTACGTAAAAGCCAGAACACGAGAGAAAATGAACGCAACTCTCCACTGAAGAACTCAGCGAAGAGCACGAATAAACCCGTCACGTCTGCTTTGGAGTTGGAGCCATAGCCAAACCCTCGACCCCTCCACAGCCATGCCCGTAAATGGCTTTTGCGCCCTATCGCGCCGTGCCTTGCTAACTATTAAGCTTCCTCCTTAATTTTGAAGAACAGCAAACACCATGGGGGACGGTGCGAGGGTCTTCGAAACCTCTCGAGAGAACTTTTTAGGTTGCCTTGTATTTTGAACACTCCCTTTCGCACAGACTACTCTCACAAACGTCCATGCCAGTTTTCGTCTTACTGAAAGAGACAAATCTTCGCAAACTACTGAAGAAGGTCACGCGGAACCTTTCCTTTCTAACTGTTGAACATTTTGAGAGCCTAGTACAAGAACCGATCCATCACTGCGAAACAAGCAGGAAGTAATATTCAATCTGTGTTTTCCCTGTGTCAGCGTCGCTATCACCTTCTCTAATTATTTATGGATGATTTGAGGTCCAATGAGTAGCGCAGACAACAATTAAGAATAGGCAAGATTCGGGTTACAGGGAAGTATAAATGAAGATGTTTTATTAGATATTGTAATCTTAAGATTATCGTGTATTCTTATTGAAATGTAAATTTCTTTTAAAGGAACAATATTGAGATAGTTATCTGTAGTTTGTTTATCCATGACTACTTTACATTTGTTATGTTCTTAATGCAATCGAGTCTTTTAGAAGTTATTCGCATAATTTTCCTCTCTTGAATTTCGAACAATAAAATGAGTAAAAGAGACAATATTGCTGCATAGGTGATCAGAAATTGCGTCATAGTGGAATGATCCGATGGAATTTCAGAAGAAGCACGACCAATTTGAGAGTTAACATCCTTTATTTTTTAATAACGAATTTCTTAGCACGTATCTTTATGACTGATAGAAAACTAGGGCTGCTAAACACGCCCTATCAATTTCGGTATGCAATTACATTTTTAATAATGGCGAATAGCTAGCAGAGGCTGAGCGACACGCTGGCAGCAGGCAGGCAAAAAAAGAGATTACACAGTTATTTGTGCTAGACAGGTGCATAAGTACAACTAATCTGTGATTGGTTAATTTTGGGTTTTATTTCCATTTTTCAAACAGCTTTATGTAACATGGAAAGATCTCGAATTTGGGAGAACAGATGAACTTAGGGGAGAGAACACCAAATTTAGAATAGTTCATTTTGAGGTCGCCAATCATTTCTTACAAGAGCCATCGTATTTTGTATAGCCATCTTATATATATATATATATATATACAGATTATAATTTTTTTATATACTGTTGCACATTTCTTTAGAAATTTTGTTAACTATCCATGAGGTATGTAAAACACTGTTGATGCATCAGTGCACGTTAAATAATCATTGTTGAGTTCTCTTATGTATATGCATACATACGCTTAGAATTATCCAGTCTCAAGGCGTCAGTAGCCCTATCACCGACTGCAAATCTCACGCCTACTTATCTCGACACGACGACCCCAATACGAGCATTACAGGCAGAACAGAGCACTCACTGCAGAGTATTACTTTTTGAGCGCGATGTTAAGACGTATCACCAAGAAACTTCTCATGCTCCCGCCCGCAGATTCATGGCAGACCCATTAGCCGCTTCACATCCGGGAAATATTGCCGCCCCTCCACCGCGCCGAGTTGGATCCTCAGAGAGGTGTATATACATACAAGACCAAATGGAATTAAGATGTCCCAAGACCAAAGTACGTCGTATCACAGGAATATAACACTCACCCTGACCTGTCCTGACAAAACGACCCCATTGTGAGCGTCGTCAGACAGCAGAAGAACGTCAGAGACGAACTCCCTACCTGGATCTATGCCTTTCAAGAATTAACATCCGACCTTCGGAGACCATCCATGCAAGCACACCCTCGCAGCGTCCTCCAGGCTTCATACAAAGCACGGGAGTCGTTGAACACAAGGCAAAAGAAAATTTCAAAGACGTCAGTGCCGCCGAACACCACTCCGGGAGTAACCGATTAATTCAGTACTCATGCAGTTCCCTAACAAAGAACCAATTGAACCCAAACCCTCAAAGATAATCAAAACCATCCGCCATATAGCTCTACCCAAACCAACGGAGCGAACAAGACAATACCGTAGGGTCCCTGCCAAGCCTGAATCAACCATTGCCAGCGATGGCTCTAGTCCTGTGAAGCTTATGTGCCTTCCGTAGCCGGGGCTGCCTAGGCTGATCCTAACCAGTAGCTTCCCAAGAATTCTCCTGACTCGATCCACCCGGGGATGCCGGACAAGACAGAGTACTCACTGTCGAATACAACTTTGAGAGTACGATGTTAAATGTACCATCAAGATCTGTTCAGGCCCGCCGCAGCTTGGTGGCACGCCGAGGTGGGTCCACAGAGGGGTGTGTGTATATATACATCAGCTGCGTAGCCGACAATTAATTTAGGGATGTGCGTATCGTCGTTGCCATGAAAGAAGCAATTTCTTTTGTTTAGTATTCCCACGTAGTAAAAGCTAAAGAATATGCTGTATCAGTCTTATTTCTCCTGGTCAAAACTGTTTGTTCTAAGATTGATTTAATTTTTATTAAGTTATAAAAATTACGGAAATGAAGAACGTTTAAGAAAAAGAATAACGTTACCATGCGAACAAAAAGTCCTGCTTACTAGAATCGATGAAACCAAAGCTCGTAAAAAATGATAAAAATCATTTAATGATTGAAAAAGATCACAATTAAAAAAAAGTCAAAAAAAGTTGCGAGTATAATGAAATGAAAAATTATACACGTATTAGTTTTTACAAAGTTATATTTATTTTCTGTTTTTGTTTTTGCAATGTATTTAAAACTTGTTCACTTACAGATATATTTTCATTATTTGTGTAATAAACAAAGTTCTTTTAAACACATTTCAGGCTAAGCAGTTTTTTAATATTTCATAGTTGAAAACGATCTTTCAGCAGCTCATGTTGTAACAGACAAGGTAATAAATTATTTTATTAAAGTTTATGGATATTCGGGAAAATATCTACGTTGCGCTTTTGTAAAGTTTCTATGGCAGTTAATCTAATCTATTGTGCCAGTAATTTCCTGTTTCATAACTGTTATTCTGCAGTGAAAATACTAATACTTCAATTTGTCAAATCTGAAGAATATGCTTGTTTCAATATTTCTAATTTATTTTTAGCTGAAGATATGAGGTCAGTCTCCACTATGATTAAAGTACACTCACGTTTGTGAAAATTGCAACACCATGAAGGACTTACGCGAGTGAGCTGAAATTTTCAGGAAATGCAAAGTAGCGCATGATATGCAAATGATTAGAATTGCAAATCCGTAGCGCATGCGTATGCTGAGCAGCGCCCTCTGAACGGCTGATGGATCCGAATAAATAGACGGCTGTAGCGAGGCGTGTATGGTTATCGGTGGTTATCTGCTAGTGGTAAACGTTAACTCAATCTGTACTTATGCCTCGTCGACGAAAGAGAGCGAGATTTGAACAACTTACAGAGTTTGAACGAGGGAGAATCATCGGCCTTCGTGAAGCTGGATTGTCGTATCGTGCAGTAGCCTCTCGTGTGCAGCGTAACGGCAGCACAGTGATGCGCGTTTGGAAGCAGTGGACGGACGAGTGTCGGACAACTCGGAAATCCGGGAGTGGACCCCGAAATGTGACGTCAGCTCGCGATGATAGACACCTGGTCCGCATGGCGCGGACGGACCGTACAGCTTCCTCTAGACAATTGGCAGCACTGTGGTCAATAGCTACAGGTGTTTCATTGTGTGCTTCATCAATTCGTAGACGTCTGCTGCAGTGTGGACTGCGCGCACGGACTCCTTTATACAGGATCCCCCTAACGCACGACCATCGCCGCCTGCGGCTACAATGGGCCAATCAGCATAGAGACTGGCGTGCTGATTGGCAGCATGTCGTGTTTTCTGACGAATCCCGCTTTAATTTGTGGTACCATGATGGCCGCATTCGTGTCAGACGCTATGCCGGTGAACGCCACCTTCCGGAGTGCATTATCGAACGCCACAGTGGACGAACACCCGGAGTTATGGTCTGGGGCGCCATAGCATATCATAGACGATCTCAATTGCTACGAATTGTGGGCAATCTGAACAGCAACCGGTATATCCGTGAAGTTCTACAGCCCGAAGCTGTTCCCTTCCTTCAAAGCTTGCCAGGCGCTGTATTTCAACAGGACAATGCCCGCCCTCATACTGCTCGGATTGTTAAATCCTTCTTTGCAGCGCAGCAGGTACAGCTTCTTCCTTGGCCTGCGTGTTCCCCGGATATGTCGCCAATTGAACATGTGTGGGATGTCATTGGTCGGCGTCTTGCTCGTGATCCTCGTCCTGTTGCGTCTGCAGACGAACTTTGGGTACGCGTACAAACGATATGGAATGCTCTTCCTCAGTCAGACATTCAAACTTTGTTTGACTCCATGCCACGTCGTGTAGCAGCACTTATTGCGGCGCGTGGTGGCCACACAAAATACTGATTCTGATCTCTTGTTCTTGTTTGTTTGCTTTGAACATTTAATCATTTATTTGTACCACTACCACTCAACTGTGTATTAAATTGCATTCAATTATGACGATTCCTTCTTGGTGTTGCAATTTTCACAAACGTGAGTGTATTTATTGAACTAATAATTGTTTTGTGTTTTATGAGTCTTTGCTTTGTGTAAGATGTAAAATTACAGCACCCAAAAACTGATTAATAACCGCTATCCTAAATTAAATTTCTGATGATTCTGCTAGAGTGTTAAAAGGATGAGTTAAATTGGCCATTTTCGATGTGCACTTTCTCAAAATCTGTTAAAGATACACGTTTGAAATTTTTTGTGTCATTAAAGTACACCTATCTGAAAATACTGAAATGAGCTTTTGAAACATTTTGAGTTTTAGAGTAATCTGTAGATTATTGCACTAGGCATACTAAAATTTATCACTTTCCTCATAAAAAAAAAAAAAAAAAAAAAAAAAAAAATTGTGAAATCTTTGTCTTAGTTTATCACGAAAAGCTCATTTCAGTAAATATAAGAAAACGTAATAAATAAGTCATACAAAATTTACAAACCTGTAAGAAGTAGTTACCTAAGAAAAGTTACAAAACGATAAAAAAAGGAACAGTTCTATATCTCCTGTTCTACTGGGCCGATTGACGAAATCCAAACTGCGTTTCTCATGTCTCGAAAGTGTGACTTATGATATGTATTAGATTTACATGCAGCATTTCACCCACCAGCGGCAGAGCGGTAAAGACGCTGAACACTGGTAGTTCGGTTCGAGGTTCAAATCCCGCGAACGGGCTGGCTGCATGGGCGTTTTCGTGGTTTTCCCATGTGTAACGTGTATACGAGCCAGTTTCCCTTAGAAAGTCCTCCACGAAGGCATCCCTCCCCTTAGGCAGATAACCCTCGTGTGCTTTGCCATAATTGAATAACCTAACCTTGAATAACATGCAGTATTGTTCTAATATAGGTATTTTGACACAAAATCGGGCCTTTTTCTGAAATCACATGCCAATTTTTCTCCATATTTCCATTCTACAACTCAAATTATGCCAAACTTCCAACTTTTGTAAAAATCGCACAAGTACTTTTTAAAAAATTAGCTCTGAAAATTTTAGCTCCTCAATGTTAAATCAATTTGGTATGCATTTATTAATATCTCTTTTTTTTACGAACCTATTTGATTCCTTCTTACACAGTTCGAAATTTAGGTTTATTCCAAATAAAATTCACCTATTTTTCATGATTTATTTTTAAATACTTTTTATAAATTTTTCGAAAAAAATTTTGAATTATGACCTATAAAATGTTTACGATCATCTTAAAGTAGATGTATTTCTAAGCCTACGAGCAAAAAATTAGAGATTTTTATTCAAAACTTCCGAATATATACGTGAATTTATATATTGGCGTGTTTTGAAATTTGGCATATTTGTGAAATCGATAATAACGAAAATGTGGTTTGCGCACTTTGTTAAAATTATTTGAAAGAAGGAACGATGTGACTTTTCTTCCGGGCATTCACAATGTAAAAAGGTAGGAACGATGTTAAATTTTTTTCCTCTCCTGCAAGATGGAAGGGATAGGAACATAGGTTGCCATGTATTAAGAAGTTCTCCAAGTGAATTATTCTTGGCGCAACTGAAAAAAATTCGCCAAGTTAAATTTTTGAATTTCTCCGCAAACTTCTCACCAAATTTACAAAATTTAATATTTAGGCATAATTTGAGTCGTAAAATCGAAATATGGAAAAAAATTGGTATGGTATGTTACTTTAGAAAAGACCCATTTTGTGTAAATATACCTATGTTAGTCTTGCTTTCGAGACATGCAAAACGCAATTTGAATTTCGTCAATCGGCCAAGTAGAACGGAAGAAATAGAACTCTTAACCGCCGCCCTTTTGTTTTCGCTCAGTGTACATGGAGTACATTTAAAAAAAAAATGGCGAAAAACTCATTTTTATGTAAAAATTCTAATTTCTCAAGGCATTGGATGGTAAATTAAAACTAGATTTTTATATAGGTTCATAAAGTATTTTCAGAAAGCTAAAAGTGTGGAGAATTTGAAAATGCAAAATCACAAATCACCATTTTTTGAAGATTTTTAACTTCCAACACCCCTTAACTGCGAATAATTTCAAGTTCTTTTAGAATATCGTCGCAAAGTTGAACTGCCGCAACGAAGTCCACTCACAGAATATATACTGTTAAGAAGGAAAACTTCGCAGAAGCAGAAGTGGCTCCCTTCCAACGAAAAGGGAAACAACTGCGCATGCGTGAAATATCTGTCGCCAAAAAGCGCCAAAGCTCGAAGCTGAATGTCGAAGTTGGTTTGGACAGGTTCGACCGTTACGTTTAGCAAGAGTTTAAACAAAGAATAGGTTCTTTGGTTTTAATTAGCGATATGAACAATGGAAGTTAAACAGCCAGTGAAAGTGAAACTTCACCTAATATTTCATCATTTCCGAGTTTAAATTATCGCGACAAGTCAAAGAACGATTCATCTCAACCCGTGTTCCTCAATTTCCTATACGCGTCGCGGAGGGGGAAAATGTCGGCTAGGTACCAAAGAAACGGCACATCACAGAGGGGAAATTCTCGCCAACAGATTCCGTCGCCAAATCCCTTGGCGAATGTTCCGTTTTCTTTGTAGCGGCGTTGCAGACAAAGTGGTTTACATTACGTCTATGGAGCCTTTCCTTCTTTACATAGAGGTTCTTTGGTCCACTGCCTTAGACTGCAAAATCCTAGATAAGGGCAAGGTACGAGAAAATATATTTTTTTACCGAAAATAAAATTAAGGACAAAACTAGAACTTCTCAATGGATTTAAAAGAATGTAAGGCCCCCAGAATCCCTATCATGCCAATTTTCAATTAATTCAAGAGCATGAATCAAAGGATGGAGCAATGACACCATCACCTTAGTAGATTCATGTCTTTCTGTATAACGCGTGTGAGGTAGCTTTTTCAATGCCTCTTTCCTGAAAAAGGGCCCAGTTCTAATATACTGTCCTGCAAATCATTATTTCTTTTACGATTATTCATGAACGAATAACATTTTTCAACGGCTCCGACGCAATTGCAATTTGACATGCGTCTAAAATAGCCAAATTTAGAGAATGAAAAGTGGTATGTACACTGCGAAGGGGAAAAAAAAAGACAGTTCTATATCTTCCGTTCTACTGGGCCGATTGACAAAATTAAAATTGCGTTTTTCATGTCTCGGAAGCGCGACTTAGGACATATATTAGATTTATATGTAGCATTGTTTTAACATAGGATTTTCACACGAAATCGGACTTTTTCTGAATTGACATGCCAATGTTTTTCCATATTTCGATTCTACTGCTCAAATTATGCCTAAATATTAAATTTTGTAAAATTTGGTGCGAAATTTACGAAGACATTCAAAAATTTCATTTGGCGAATTTTTTGCAGTTTGCGCCAAGAATAATTCACTTGACGAGCTTCTTAATACGTGGCAACCTACTTTCCTATCCCTTCCATTATACAGGAGCGGAAAAAATGTCACATCATTCCTATTTTTTTACATTGTGCATGCGGGAAAAAAATCACATCTTTCTAATAATTTCAGCAAAGTGCACAAACCACATTAAATGTTGTTATCGCTTTCAACAAATATGCCAAATTTCAAAGCGCGCCACTATATAAATTTACGTATATTTTCTAAAATTTTGAATAAAAAGCTGTAATTTTTTGTAGGCATATTTAGAAATACGTGTACTTCAAGTCTATTTTAAAAATTTTATAGGTTATAATAATATTTTTTTTAAATTTATAAAAATTATTTAAAAATACAAATTTTAAAAATAAATCATAAACATGTGCCAATTACATTTGGATTAAGCCCAAATTTCGAATTCGGGAAGAACAAATCGAGCAAGTTTAATTAAAAAAGATACAGTAGTAAGTATATGTTAAATTCAATTAACATTGAGGAGCTAAAATTTTGAGAGCTCATTTTTTAAAAACTGCTCGTGTGATTTTTACAACACTTGTCAATTTGACATAATCTGAATTGTAGAATCGAAATACGAAAAAAAATTGGCATATCATTTCAGAAAAAGCCCGATTTTGTGTCAAAATACCTATATTCGAACAATGCTATATATAAATCTAATACTATCCTAAGTCGTGCTTTCGAGACATGGAAAACGCAGTTTGAATTTCGTCAATCGGCCCAGTAGAACGGGAAATATGGAACTGTCCACCTTTTTTTTTTTTTATGCGAAATGTACATATATTGCTGATGGGAATTTTCTCTTTATTTCCGCTTATACAGCGTTGAATGCTTCGGATAGGGCTGCAGCACCCTCATTTCCTTGACCTACAAAAAATCTTAACACATAAAAACTTTCTCTAACAAAGAAACATGTGTAATTTCATCTGCTGTAATAGAAAAACATTTACTTGAATACATGTTTTCAATCAATTTTTTGAAATTTATTTCGCTGCAAGCATATATAGTTAGTTATGTTTTGCATTTTAGGTAATATACAGGACGCATTATTATCGAATGATTTTAAATGTTCTTTCAGTATTTCATGTCTTGCATCAATTCGGAATTTAGACAATTGAAGGACGTTCCCATCCTGATTTGATGGTTATGTTTATTTCTTTCATCTGTTCCGTTAATTTGGGCATAATCCTGCTGACCTCTTAAAGTCCATTTCTGCCACATAAAATTACTGTTTTTATAAGAGGACTATTTTTTTCAGGTAAAGTGCAGAATTGCCCACTTCTTTGGCGCTTTTTACAAGAGTAAGAAGAATTGGAGTTTTGTCAATTTCGTTTGACTTTTTAAGTGAAAACAGATGGATGTGTACATGGACAATTTCGGACAGATTGCGCAGTGCCGAGTTTGTGCAATTCCGGGATTTTTTTTAAGTGAAAATATATCGATGTGCACATGGATACCGAGTTTGTGCAATTCTTAAAAGCGTGCCAAGCAGTGGGTGATTCTGCACTTCCCCCCTTTTTTTTATTGTCATTTGTCTGTCGAACGTTGGCAGTATCAATATCTATTAAGGCTTGTGTACGCCCTTATAAAATGCTCCTTAAATTGCCAGCAGTTAACAAAGAATTTGCGTGATATTTTTTTTTCTCTTGATGCTCACACGAAGTTTTTATATCGATTTGCGTCAGAAACGATAAGGCTGATTAGCTAATTGTTCCAATGCTTGACTGTTCGATTTGTCTGTATATTCCTTGGCAAAAACTACATAATGTTTACAGTAAATTCCATTTTCAATTTTTGAATAAGTGTATTCTAATAGTAAATTATACCGAAATTTCCGCTTCGCTTTTCCATTATCCAATGAAGAGTTTAGAAACGCATATGTGCCTAATGGCGTCCAAAATTTGCCAAGAATAACAATTTTTTTCTTCGTCTGTTAGCTTACGATTGATTTAATTTGATATATCATATTACCCAAATTGTGGTGTCGTTATCATATCAACTTGGGTAATTGCTGAAAAACGGTGAATTCTTGAGGTCTATACTTGTATTTCCGCCTCAGATTCAAATAGGTGATTTTCTACTTTTTTTGCTATTATTTAATGTATACTTTTCTGCTTCAAACTGACCTTTGGAATCTTTTTCACTAGAGTTAAAATAACTTAAAAGCGATTGCTGTTTCCTCTTAATAGAATCCAGAAATGAAGAAAAAGTTTCAAGAAAATTTAAAGTTATAAAATTATTAACTTAAGAATTTGAGCAAAAGAAATGGATAAAACAGCAAACATAATAATACATCCCCTATTGAATTTCCTAAAGAGAGCAATGTATTTTGATAAGTGATAATCTCATGCTTTTCGATATGTCCATACACATCCACTGGAATGCAACAGTATATTTCATGATTCTTCACTCTGGTATGATTCCCTTCCATTGTTCTAGAGTTCACGAGTAACATGTATGCAACGGCGACGAGCGTTCAGTTTCAAATACACAGTCCAGTCACATTAATGTGACCATCTGTCAAAAGCCAGAATAACCACCTTTCGCAGAGCGGACTGCTGCGAGACGTGCAGGAAGAGAGTCACATAGGTCCCTGAAGGTGTTCTCTGGGATGTTGAGCCATGCCGATTCTAATGCCGTGGCCAGCTGCGCTAGATTACGCGGTTGAGGATCCATGGCGCGAACAACTCGATCGAGATGGTCCCGCAGATGCTCGATTGGGTTTAAGTCAGGTGAGTTTGCTGGCCAGGGGAGGACGGTAAACTCATCCTGGTGCTCTTCGAACCACGCACGTACACTGGCAGCTGTATGGCACCTCGCATTGTCCTGCTGGAAGATGCCATCATCCTGAGGAAAAACAATGCGCATGTAGGGGTGAACATGGTCCGCAAGGACAGATGCGTACTTGTATTGATCCATTGTGCCTTCCACAATGATCAGTGAACCTAGAGAATGCCAGGAAAACATTCCCCAGACCATAATGCTCCCGCCTCCAGCTTGGACCGTTCCGGCAATGGTTGCAGGGTGGTTCCTTTCAGAGGTTTCACGCCTTATACGCCAACGTCCATCTGTCCGATGGAGCATAAAACGCGATTCATCCGAAAACGCAACCTGTCGCCACTCAGTGGACGTCCAGCTGCTGTACTGGCGTGCAAATTCTAGCCTTCGCCGTCGATGAACAGCAGTCAGCATAGGTGCACGAACCAGGCGTCTGCTTCGGAGGCCCAGACGCAGCAATGTTCGCTGAATAGTACTTTGGGAGACACTTTTGGTAGCCCCTTGGTTCATTTTGGTGGTCAGTTGCTCAACGGTAGCCCGTCTATCTGCCCGAACGCATCTCCGCAACCGTCGTTCGCCTCTGTCATCTATGGCCCGTGGTGCACCACATTTGCCACGTCGCTGATTTTGGACAGTCCCATTTTGCCATGCACGGTACACTTTTACCACGGCGGCACGCGAACAGTTCACAAACTCAGCCGTTTCGGAAATGCTTCCACCCTTGGCCCGAAAGCCAATGATCATGCCCTTTTGGAAGTCGGATAAATCGCTTCGTTTCTGCATTACGCCAACGATTGAAATGTTTTCCGAAGCCCTCACACACCCTTTATATACGCTCAACTGCACTGTGCTGCCTTCTGTGATTGGTTATTTAACTCTGACATGGAAAGTACGTGGTGGTCACATTAATGTGACTGGACTGTGTATATCCCTGAAGTACAAATATGCAAACGCCTCTCGACGAATCATACGAGTGCTGGAGTTACTTTCAGATGACAATCGGAAATTTGTGACCGTTGTTTCTAATGAAACTTGCCAGGTTAATTTTCCCACTCTTTGGAGGCATCGATGATTCCCTTCCCAGTGGTCTGGGTTTTATAGTCACTGGTCACATGGAACTTGCCAGATATCTCAGGAACGGAATGAATGATTTGATGCTGATTTCAGGCTTCATTCAACTTTCGTCGTACGTTTGTTTCGATAACTGCAGCTAGAATATATTTTTACCACCGAGTGCTTATGACAATTTTAAACGATTACAACACGCATTAATGACGTATGGGCAATGCTACATTCAAAAGGTGTTCTACCATGAATGACAGTATAATGTACGTGCACACTGGCCCATAACTGAGACTATTTTGGACATTAGCCATTCTACAAATGTAAAAATAAATCAATGCTAGGTCTTTCAGTAAGTCTACTGTATATACTCTTATACCTAGACTTTTACACTTATGATTTAAATCGATTTTCTTCTCTTTCAGGTTCAGGATTTGGAGTTGTAGTGACTCTTGTGCCTGTGATTATCAATCAGTATTTTGTAAAGTATCGTGCCACTGCCATTGGTATTGCATTTTCTGGTGGAACAATCAGTTCATTTGTTTTTCCAGTGGTTATGGAATGGATGTTAGAAAATTACAGCTTAAATGGCAGCTTTCTCTTACTCGGTGGTGTTGTTATGAACACGTTAGTTGCCTCTTCTTTGTTACGAGAACCTCCATGGATAAAAAAGCCAAAACAGACGAAAAAAGCACTTTTAGATGATGCATCTGAAGCCAAAGATTCTGGGGTATCGACTTCTGCGGACCTTGCTGCTGATGCGAAGATGATGCAAAGATTAGATAATTTTTCTTCTGCTAAGAGTAACGGCGAAATAGAAATTTCCGAAATAATTCCTAATGGGGGATCAAAACATGATGATTGTGACAGTCTTACCGACGTACAGCTTGATAATGAGTTACCGCCTGCTGAAGATAAACAAGACGAAAGCCTTAATCTGGACACTATTTACAGCAATAACGATAGCGTTTTATTTGGTGGCTCTAGCCTCAAGATTGATACAGTTGGTAATGCCACTAAGTATGAAAAATATGATATTCCATGTAAAAATGAAGTTGAAGTCAAAGACCCACTTTTAAGTAGCAATCCAGTATTTACGGTGCCAAAGAAAGATGCAGAGAATTTTGAAAAAAAATCTAATATGAAAAGCAACGCTCGTCATTCGTTATCAGAAATTTTAAAAGAACCTATGTTCCATTTGATAACTTTTACCATGAGCATCTTCTTTTTAGGAATTCATTCTTTCTTCATGGTCATTGTAGATTTCGCTAAAGACAAAGGTATTCCTGAAGCTCAAGGAATATACATTATTTCCATGTTTTCTCTTACAGATTTAGTTGGAAGAGCTTGTTTAGGCTGGGTCACAGATCGCAACTATATTAAAAGGAAAAACATGGTCATATTAAATCTAATTGTGATTGGTGTCATCAATCAGTTGTACCCAGTTTTGAATAGCTTACAACATATATTGGTGGTTTCCGCTTTTCATGGAATGGCTGTGGGATGCACCATCAGCTTATTTTTTGTACTGCATGCAGAATACATGGGGTTGAAAAGGCTGACTTTAGTGCTGGGTCTCTGCAGCTTCATTAATGGACTCTTAACCCTTATAAGGCCTGCTATGATAGGTAAGTTTTAAATACTTTTACTCTCATTTCAAACCATAGTAGAATGCTAACTTTCTGGAACTTCCATTCCAGTTCCATTAACTGAATTGATAATAAATGCAAAATTTATTCTAATTTTTTTTCATTCATTAATTTTTTATTTTAATGAAAAACATCTCCCCCGCCCCTTGAAAAAAAAAGGAAAGTACCTTCGTTTCATACAGCCACTATAATTTTTTTAGAAATATCGTTAGAAATGTTTTCGTGCTGGTCTAGCTACTTCACAGTTATTTCTAAATATTTGATAGGCCTGCCTGTATCACTGTCATTTCTCTAATTTATGTTCCTAAATTCTGGTTTGATCCTGAAAATGAAATTTTCTGATTATAGAAGTTTGGGTAATCTGCATTCTACTATATTTATTTCATTTGTCAACTGCATGATACATTTGATAGTTATAATTAACGTGCCTTATTTTGGGAATAGTGAACGTGCATTTTGCACTGTACTTTTCTCAGACGATTGGGGATTTTGACCAATTTCCTCTACTGTTTGAAAATTTTATTTAGTTGTTGAACAATTTTTTTAATATGAACATTCAGTTATTTTTCTTTGCAATATTGCAAATACAGTAAACCGTCTCTAAGATGACCCTCAATGTTTCAACTATTTCGATCTTTTGAAAAGATGATTGCCTTAAAAGGTTGACAATTAATATTAATTTTTATTTACTCATATATTCTGAGGAATGGTAGTTACTGTGTAACATCTTGTTCATCTTAGGAATACGGCTGCTTTGAGAGAATTCACTGTAATTAAACAGTATCTAAATTGGAAATTTTTCAAATATTGCCAAGTTTTTAACAATGAAAAACAATTTACACATACGAAAGCATTGTATTATACAACTAAGTTTTGTATATTTTTCTCCTAAATGTTATTTATATCATATATAACAGTGACTTTATATTTGCCACAGGCTAACTGATATCTGACATTTTAACAAAGAGTGTTGTTATTCTGCAATGAAACTAATTGGAAAATTATCTAGCATTTTCTAATCAGTCTCATATATTTTAGGCTTATTGTAACAATCCCACACATGTTTAGGCCAATTAGAAAATGTGAAATGTTTGCTCAGTTTAATTTCATCCAGGTTTATTGCAATTAGCCCAAACACTAATCAGCTCCATATATTTTAGGCTTATTGTAATAATAGTGAAATTTTATTATATGATCCAATACTGAAATCTTATTGGAAAAGTATGCAGATAAACTATTCTTTAAGTACTCCCTTAGTGAACTTTCTAAATAGTTAATTAATCAGTAACTTCTCAAAGAACATTAACTACTTAATTAGACAACAACCATCTTTATTCCAAGGAATTGTAATTATAGTATTAAACAATAATTATGTAATAATTGTTATCCTTGACATAAACAGGTTGATTGTTAAAATGAAAATAATGCTGAAATAGGTAGACAAACAACAATAAACAAATCAGACTAATTTTAGACATTTGAATATATTTCTTACAATTTCCAGTAGTTTGCAATTTCTAGCTCTCTTTTCATTTACTCCACAAGGTCAACTTAGGCACTGAATGAAAACTGATTTGCCTTCCTACATGCATACCTTTTTCTTTGATACTGAACATTTGCAACTACTGTAGTACTGGCCCCAGATATTTGAATTATTCACTACAGCTTCATAGATAGATATTTTTCTGGAATGTCTTGACGAATTTATGTGCCATGAAGCTGGAAATCACATCTAGCAAATCATGCTTTAATAATGTAACTTTTGTTTCAATCTGGTCCAGGAGTAAACATTATTTTCTCTTTTAAAAATGCTCCTAATTAAATATGAACTGTCAAAACAACTATTGTCTATTTTTAGGACATTTAATAAAAATAAAATCTCCAGCTTCAACCAGTCTGTTTCTTCTCAATAATTCCAATGATTTTCCTGGCAGCTATTTTCTGACACCCTTTTGTATTTGCTTTTGTTTGTTGTAAATGTCAGTGATAACTGGCATTACTTTTCTTCAAGACAAAGACAGCTCTTTGACAACAGTATATGTGAATCTTGATAAGACATAAAAAACATAGTACAGATTGTTTCATTCAAACTGTGTTACTAAATAGAACAAACCTCTTTTTCCAAGCTAGCAACTTAATTTTTCTTTCCTTTTTGATTTCTCTTTTCTTGCTACCTTCTTTAAACCATCCCACATCTTCTTCAATATTTTTTTTTATAATTTTACTAGTGGAATATTTTTTAGCATAATCTACATTTGGCTCTGTTCCTAAAACCAAACAGTGTAGTGTATGGACTTCATCCTATCATTGTTTTCAAGTTCCCTCAATAAAAACATCATCTTATTATGCAATCTGTATGACGGTAATCTTTGACACTAGTTTACCTTTTGAACTGGACAACCAGAGATGACACTGTATCATGGGCAAATGTAGTTGTCAAATTCTGGAGATTTCCTGAGGTGCCCGTGCCCATTAAACGTGCCTCATGACTTGATATTGGTGGTTTAAAAACAGACGAAACATTAATCATAATTACAGGATTCATGCAATAAAAAGCTGCAAATATATTAGGAAAAAAGGATTTCACATGGGGGGGGGAACAATTCAAAAGACAAGCTTATGGTAAATGTATTAACCTCATCCTCGGAACCCTGTCCTTGTTAGCTTGTTGCAAATTCATAATTCACATATCTAATTCATACCCCCATAACACAAAAAATATGGATTTTAATATCCTGCCATGCCAATAATTTTGTAACGATGCCAATACCTTTATGCAGTTTGGCTACTATTGGCTTAGATCTTCAAACAGGAGTCCCAACATCTTGATGAAAATTCTTCATGGTATAATGTGAACTTCACAAAGAAGTTACACACCCATTGTATCTCTGCAAACAATGGCCAGCTTTAAAAAAAGGTGCTGGAACTTTTATTGGAGTCGGCAACTATTTACTCAGATTTTCACAGGGGTGTTCTACCACCTTGATGAAGGTTGCATTTTTCATCATATATACTAAATTTTATAAGTGTGCTGAGAATCCCTTCTGTCTTGGTCAATAAGACCAACTTGCAAAAGGTGCTGTCACCTTTATGAGAGTTGCCCACACCGATTGGACCAGCTTCATATGACCCAATTTGTATTTTTGTTATTACCCATCCAAGCACATAACATATTTTCAGCATCTGGTTGCTGCACTCTATACTCCTGTCACTGTGGATGCAGTAGTCTTCCTTGTATCATTTTACAGTTAGGTCAGATTCTGCCCGCTGTTACTTCATGCCCATTGCTAAATGTGAGGTGCACTGAAGCCTCAAAACACCATCAGAAATATTGCAACTTCATTTTAAAAGGGTGAAAGACATTTTGTTGCATGACCTTGGTAATTTATTAAGCCTTTGTGTTTTGCATATGGAGGTAATTCAAAGTTAACCAAATCGCTTGACTTCAGAGATTAAAATTTTTTTATATAACAATGTAATGATATTGTTGAGATTTTTTTTATAGTACTAACCACATAAAGTAATATGAATATTTCTGCTGCTGCTCTAGGAATATAAAAACTATTTTCTAATCTAACCATTTTATCTTTTCTGCTAACTTACAATCCAGAATGAAATTTCTAAACAAATTCTAATAAATTGACAAAGAAAATGGGATGAGGCAGCTACAGGACAGTTAACTACCAAATACTTCCTAGAAATATCTCTAAAAAGAATGAAAACAAGTTTTATGCTAGTGCAATTAGTAACAAATTATGGAAAATTTCCATCTCATTTTCAGAGATTTTTAAGAAATGAAATATGGACAAAAATCGCTGGAAATGTCAATCTCGATTTCCAGGGATTTTTAAGAACACAGCACATCTAATAGATGTCAAACATTATATTTGGCAATGTCCATAATTTATAATTGTTATAGCAAAGCATCTACCAAGATTTGTAACAAAAATTCCAAAACATGTCCTGTCCACTTTTGTAAAGATGAAGAGAAAATTATACCAAGTCTTCTTTCCCTTGCATATGTTTTCCTTCCTTACCCTATTATTGCATTATTTTACATATTTAACCAAGGACCAGTTGACGATGTTAATCAAATTTTTAGGCGGAGGTGGTTAGTCCATATGCCTTCAGCCTTATGGCTTACATATAGTGAATGGGTGGCTGATCGTTTTGGTGACTTCAGCTTGGGATTGCAAATTGTCTCCCCACAGTGTTCTTCAATGAACAGGGCAGAAGTTAAAAAATATATAGAGTTAACTCAGCATAAGGAAAGGGTTATTAAGATAAGCCTGGATGCAACCAAGGTTGTATGAGCAATGGTTGCACAATTTCTTATTAGCTTAATAGTGTATGAGTTCATTACAGTAAGTCTAAAAAATATCAGGCAGAAATTATTAGATAATCTTTCAGTTAGCCAGGGAAACTTCAAAAATGATTACAGTTTTCGCAATCAATCAGAACTTCAAATAAGCTTATGATATATATATGTGTGTGTCTACATGAAAATTTTTTTAAAAAATCCATTCTCCATTCAAGTTATGTACATGCTCTGCATCACTTAGTAATTTTTGTATCAAAATGGCATGCTCAATCGCTAAAAATCATCTTGCATATGCTAAGAAAAATTTATCACAGGTTAGATGTTTTTAGATTTATTGTTACATATGTGTCATCAATGCTAGTTTGAACTTGAGAGTCACGGTAACAGGAATATTATTTTCTAAGTTATGGAGTCCAGTAAGCATGGAATGCGATATAGGATTCAGTTCAAGTGAAGATCAGTTTGATTTTTGTTGATGAAATGAGCTTATATCTATGCACAGACTACTTGACGTTAGACAGAAGGAAAGTAATATTTAAGATAGTGATCAAGTACGATGTGTAAGAAGACAAAAAATCATAATAGACAGTGAATGCAAAAGTGATAGTGATGAAGACATGGAAAAATTAGGATGGATAATGGAACAGAATCTGAAGAAATACTTCAAAGAGTATCATTTGTATCTGGCGAATGAGTTGATGGTTCAGCCCAGCAGAAAAGACCTCGAGTGCGAAGGGTTAACCAGAGAAATCTGTTTAGCAAGTTCACTGCTTCAGAAAATAGTTATTGAAATAAAAGGTCTCCAAAATTTGGAATATTTCTTTACCTCTTCATCATAAGTATATGGCTAAATCTCCCTGTATATCATGTCAGTTTAGAAGTCATGTTTTTTTACAGGCCGCATTGGCTGGCAAGACAAACCAAAAGTGTGAAATTTGGGAATGAAGTCAATCTTATTTTGCTCTGTATCATTCAAAACTTCGCAAGTTTTAGCCTGTCTAGTAAAATTTAGGCAAAACTTTAAGGGGTGACAGAAGGCAGCTAGCTCTACAAACAATATTCATCATAAAATGCATAGTCAGAACACAAGTGGTAAGAAGTTAAAGGGTAGTCTTCCACTGTCAAATTTAAAGAATTAACACAAGAATGAGAAGAGATACTTCACAAAACATTTTATTAACAGAATATGTTCAGAAAAATTGCTCAAGAGACCTCCTGCCAGCTATATAATGTAGGCTTCACACTTGTGGAATAGTAATTGATGCACATTTGTGAAGACATCAGGTATTTACCAAATATCACCGGCAACAATGGTGATCCCGGTGACTGGACCCAGATTGGTTTCAATGGGGCACACATAGATTAGCTTTTCATGTGGCTTAACAGGAAAAGTCCAATGATCTTGGTAGCCAAGCTATGGGACCACCTCGACCTTCTCTTTTAAGAATTTTTTTTCTTTATCCAATGTGCTGGAAATTTCGTGGTTTGTATAACCAGCAATCTTTGGTAAAAAATGCCATTGGGAGTGAGGACTGACCCTTTTTATTCGATTTATTTACAAGTAGCTCACTGTTTGCATTCCAACCATTACATTCTATGATGAATATTGTTCGTAGAGTTGCCTTCTGTCACCCATTAAATTTGTTCAGATCCAACCTGTATATGATGTGCAAATAAAGAAAATGGAAAGATTCACAATTTTCTTATAATTTGCACAAATTATTTAACTTTTATGTCTTTTACATATTGGTTATCTTAAGCATTTAACATTTGAGCCATTATTCATATAACATTTCCATAATATTCAGACCTAGGCTATGCAGGGGCTTATGTCAATGTATAAATATTGTGAGAATAAAATGTCAAAGTAAATGAAGTAGAGCGATAGGCAAAGGGAAAAATACAGGCGAAATGATCTTATTAAAATTTCCATATTATTATCATATTTAAATTTTTCCCTTTAATAAATTGTGGGTCATTTTTGTGATATTTCTTTGTATTATATTTCTTTTTCCTTTGTAGCCTGTTCAAAAAGTACTTAAAACCATCAATTAATCTTCCCTGAAATGTTTTAATTTCAAATACAGTTTTTGTTTTAGTGTTTTACTGATGATGAGACCAACCATCTGGTACATTCCTAGTTTCTTTTTCTTATTAAATACAATTTCTGGTTTACCCATGATCTGAGAACCGCTTAATATAAATACACCTGCGAGCTTCAGAAGGAGCTGCTCATACAAAATTTGATATAAGTAATCATTGTTGGTACCGAGAAGGTATTTTTTTAGCCTGGTTTTCTTAAGATTTTCATTATTTTTGTTGAAAGTGTTAAACTTTCAACAAAAATAGTCACTGTCCTGATAGATACACATAGGTTATGTTGATTTTTGTTTTTGGTCCATGCATCCCTTTTGCCATTCCTAGATCATACTCCTTCCTTTTCAAAACTTGAAAAATACACATATACAGTATACCTAAATGGAAAGCGTGGAGGCGGCATAGGCAAATTTTTCATATCAAGTAGTAACCAACGTCGAGCATCTTTCGAGAAATAGTCACTGTCCTGATAGATACACATAGGTTATGTTGATTTTTGTTTTTGGTCCATGCATCCCTTTTGCCATTCCTAGATCATACTCCTTCCTTTTCAAAACTTGAAAAATACACATATACATTTATTTAGATTATTTTCTAATGTGTTTAATAAATTAAACAACAAAAAGTATAAAGCATGTTGGTATATGCTAACAGTCAAATAAAAATAGATTTTTATATTCCTAAACTAAAACCAAATACCAAGACAACTAAATATAAGGTTGGCCACATTTCCCTCTGGTTGAGAACCCCTGATTTAAAATATCATGGTTACACATTTTAAATTTACTTAGTAATACTTGAATTAAACTTGTGTCTTCTAAAAATGAATGTACTGCATTTACGTGCACTGATTTGTATTTTCTACGTTGTACATTGTTTAGGTATAATATTAACCCCTTAATTGCCGCAGAAAACGTCCAAGATTCACTCCCCAGTGCCACCGTTTTTTTTACACAGGCGCACGTAGTTATGCGATGTATTAGGGGGAAAATAAGTGCAAGTTTTGCTGACTAAAACCTGTTTACTTCTACAAAATAAAGAACGAAAGAAAAAATTAAAATACAAAATTTATTGTTTAGAGTAAAAGTATAATAAAAAAGGTGTTAAAAGATGATGTTTATATTAAAAAAAAATTCCCCAAAATGGAGTTTCGATCAATTTATTTTTTAAACCAGTAAAGTCTAATATCAGGTTCTAGTGTTACAACTTGTAAAATCAGTATACCTAAATGGAAAGCGTGGAGGCGGCATAGGCAAATTTTTCATATCAAGTAGTACCCAACGTCGAGCATCTTTCGAGAAATAGTCACTGTCCTCTTCATCCAACATAATATCTTATTTTGAGATGTCCAATCCTGAAGATGACGGAATGTAATCACCTATTTCACTGTCATACATATTGATAAAAAAAAGCACCTATTGCAAACAATAAATGCAAATGGAAAGCACACAATAAAAATTACGTTTATTCAAACAGAAACATGACCAATAACTGGGAAGTCATTACTTGCACCATTTCAGAAACATCCCCCTCTCCAGGCTTCCTCCCTGAAACAGTATCCTCCTTTGCGTACTCTGTCAAGGTTACTGTGGTGTTGCATTCCAAAGCTTTGCGAATCATTTTACTGGTAGCAGCGCAAAGAAAACGATAGTATTTCGGAAGGGCATATACACAGTCCAGTCACATTAATGTGACCACCACGTACTTTCCATGTCAGAGTTAAATAACCAATCACAGAAGGCAGGTGGCAGCACAGTGCAGTTGAGCGTATATAAAGGGTGTGTGAGGGCTTCGGAAAACATTTCAATCGTTGGCGTAATGCAGAAACGAAGTGATTTATCCGACTTCCAAAAGGGCATGATCATTGGCTTTCGGGCCAAGGGTGGAAGCATTTCCGAAACGGCTGAGTTTGTGAACTGTTCGCGTGCCGCCGTGGTAAAAGTGTACCGTGCATGGCAAAATGGGACTGTCCAAAATCAGCGACGTGGCAAATGTGGTGCACCACGGGCCATAGATGACAGAGGCGAACGACGGTTGCGGAGATGCGTTCGGGCAGATAGACGGGCTACCGTTGAGCAACTGACCACCAAAATGAACCAAGGGGCTACCAAAAGTGTCTCCCAAAGTACTATTCAGCGAACATTGCTGCGTCTGGGCCTCCGAAGCAGACGCCTGGTTCGTGCACCTATGCTGACTGCTGTTCATCGACGGCGAAGGCTAGAATTTGCACGCCAGTACAGCAGCTGGACGTCCACTGAGTGGCGACAGGTTGCGTTTTCGGATGAATCGCGTTTTATGCTCCATCGGACAGATGGACGTTGGCGTATAAGGCGTGAAACCTCTGAAAGGAACCACCCTGCAACCATTGCCGGAACGGTCCAAGCTGGAGGCGGGAGCATTATGGTCTGGGGAATGTTTTCCTGGCATTCTCTAGGTTCACTGATCATTGTGGAAGGCACAATGGATCAATACAAGTACGCATCTGTCCTTGCGGACCATGTTCACCCCTACATGCGCATTGTTTTTCCTCAGGATGATGGCATCTTCCAGCAGGACAATGCGAGGTGCCATACAGCTGCCAGTGTACGTGCGTGGTTCGAAGAGCACCAGGATGAGTTTACCGTCCTTCCCTGGCCAGCAAACTCACCTGACTTAAACCCAATCGAGCATCTGTTGGACCATCTCGATCGAGTTGTTCGCGCCATGGATCCTCAACCGCGTAATCTAGCGCAGCTGGCCACTGCATTAGAGTCGGCATGGCTCAACATCCCAGAGAACACCTTCAGGGACCTATGTGACTCTCTTCCTGCACGTCTCGCAGCAGTCCGCTCTGCGAAAGGTGGTTATTCTGGCTTTTGACAGATGGTCACATTAATGTGACTGGACTGTGTATATACTCCTGGAGCAGTTAACGCCTCGGCTGAGCAAGGTGTAAATATACAGCCGCGGCAGATAAGGGGTTAACAGCAATTTGAAGTTTATCTATTGCATGATGTGCAGTAAGAAACTCAGACTGTGTCATGTGTATATTTAGAAATTTTATTATTTAGTTGGTTTGGTAGATTATAGATGAAGATGCAGAAGAGCAGTGTCAACTATAAAACTTGCCTAATTGAAGACTTGCTTGAAAAATTAATGCAAAATTCACTTGAAATAGAATATTTCTCTAAAGGCCACTAAAGAAAACTCTCTGCAATAGAAAATGTGTAGTACGAAATTCAAAGTGTTACATTAAACAGTAAGTATGGACACTCTTTTGAAAGCAATTTTGTAACAGAAAAAGTTGTTTGTTGTGTTTTTGTAACTCACTGTCACATCATGTTATAGTAGACTTTTTCTTATAGATAACAAATATTGAAAATTTTCTCCATTAAATACAGAAATTTTTGTTACATTATTTCAGTTAATTCTTTAAAAAAGAAAAAAATGCAACTTTGGGTGTCATTTCAAATATTGAAATCCTATTTATGTACTTTTTGCTTTGATGATAAAAACTGAAATTTTTTCTCAATAGTTATATTAATATTTTTTAGGTATGTTCCGTGATGTAATAGGCTCATATAACTGGATGTTTCATTTTTTTGGAATAATTGCACTGGCATTTGCTACAATATGGCTTGTGGAGTCGTGGATGACTCGAGACAAGAAAAATCCTACTTCTGCAGAAGATGGAAAAGTCTGAGCCAAAGTAATTTATATGAAATTATTTAATAACTATTTTCCTATGTATGATAATGCGATTACTTGCAAATAACCATTTAGATCAATAAGCTGCACGTACCAAAAAGCAAACAGAGATCAAGATTATTTTTAATGTGAAGTAGGGAAAAAAAATGCTTTCCAATGTATGAAACATTTTTATATTGTTAATATTTTATATTTGTTTTAATTCATTGTATTAGTATTCTGTACATGTTTTAGGATAAATACTAATTTGTATATATTACATCATTTTCTGTATTATAGGCAAAATAAACAATTTTCACTCAGTTTTATACACTTTTTATAATCTTTGCTGAAAAGTAAGTTTCTATACTTTTCTGTCTTATAAAGAAGTGAATGTTTCTCAGTAATAAGAACTAGAAGATTTAAATTTTTGAGTGATGTTAATGCAGTTGTAAATCAAACCCTCCCCCCCCAAAAAAAACTAAGGATATCTAGTCGTTATATGATAATCTAGAGCAAAAAAAGACCTCCCCCCCGAAAAAAAAATAACTATATTCAAAATTAATTTCGAAATTATCGCATTTACTTCACTTGAAACAACTTTTGAAAAAATCTGACCTTTGCAAATTTTGCACATACTGTTAAGTTTCTTGTGAAACATAATGGATATTTACCAGATGGCATTCTTCACTACCCAAATGTACATAAATAAAATTTTATATTTATTGAACTCTTTCACCCAAAGTAGTCTGTGTTCATAAACTTCTTTGTTATTTTGAAAAATTTTGTTATTGGTATAATTAGTATTGGAAGCATATTTAAGAAAATAAAGCCTTGCAGACAATTTACTTAAAAAATACTACAA